>CAJPDP010127924.1:0-18887 GCA_905336975.1 Bombina variegata variegata | reverse complement strand
AAGTTCAAATTCATCAATGGAAATATACTGTATATATAAAATATATATATATATATATATATATACACACAAATATATACAGTGTATGTATAATGTGCATTACAAGTAGGGTTCAAATAAACACACATATGTATACTGTTTATTTATATATATTTCTGTATATATAATATATATATATATATATACACACAAATATATACAGTGTTTGTATAATGTGCATTACAAGTAGGGTTCACCCTGTTACAGCCTCATAATTGTTATCATCTACAGCATTACCTGCAAATGCATTTCACACAATTTAAATAGTTCCTGTTCAACATATATCAATTTTGAGTGTTGTTGTGGGCTAGTTTGTATATGTTTCTGAAATTTTACATAATTGACTATTCCTGAATAAAACAAAACAGCAACATTTAAATGGTGAAGTCTTATATGGATGATAAAAAAATGTAATTGGATAGTCAGTGTAATGTACAAAATGTGCAAATTCAGCAAAAAAGAAAAAAAGAAAATAAATAAAAAGCCAATATAAAAAGAACCTTCAAGAGAGTTCAGTTCACTACTGTACGACACTAAATCTTATAGTTTACCAACTCAGTTTTTTTTTGGTTTTAGGTAAAAGGAACCTTTGCTTCTATTCTTGATTCTTCAGAAATGCACGGGATAATTCAATTAAATTACACCATTTTATCTTTTCATAATCAGAACGGCTTCCTCTCTCTTTATGTTTACTTTCCAACAGCAGCTAACATCAAAATGTTTTCTGGAATGTTAGGGCTAAATAAGTTATGCTTAACTCAATATCTAATATAAATAGCCCCGGGGAATCTTAGGAATACAATGATAAAAGCTTGAGTTTCATTTTTAGCTTGCCACACTTTTCTGATATTGTATTTCTCTAATCACCAATCTTTATGTGCCTTCCTGACCCGGAGCTCTCTACCCAAATGACTATGTATTGGTATCAAAGGCTTGTGTCACTGCAAGAGTGAATGGCTTTTTTTTTTCTTACAAAACTTCCGGTTCTCAGCATCTGTAAAGAATTAGTCCAAGTCATTTTTTTCTTTTTGTTGCCTCCTGGTCAGTGCCCTATCCATTGGAAGTTACTTTTTCTCTAGTGAGGTCATTGTGGTCAGACTTAGCTGGACATGATAATTTGTGTGAATTTTCAAAATGTTTTCTTAAATTAGCCCCGTTTTTCAACCAGAGAGCTCTTACTGACAATTAAAGTGATTTTTTTTGCTTTGCTCCTTTAAGTGGTTCTGTCAGTAAATATAAGGAATTATATATCCTGAAACAATACAAAATGGGAAGTAAATATTTACTTTACTAAACAGTTTATTTTATATACACAAATGTAAAAGTAAAATGCAACCAAACAAATTACATATTTGGATGTAGATAATAGTGGAATAGAGTTGTATCTATATAGACAATAAGTGCACATATAGTTTATAGGGGTATGGAAGTCTATAATATGCTGAGGGTTTATAGTTCCAGCATATTACTTCAATGCACTTTGAAATGCAAAGTTCCCAAGTACCAACCTGAGGATATACTTAGTTTCAGACTGGTAATATACTATTAAGAACAAGCTAGATTGACAGGAATGCTAGACCATTAGGTGCACAATCAGTGCCTGTACAATCACCAATGGTGAACATGAGGTGCTGCTTACAACTATAAAGATTGGCTAAACCAGCCTTTTTAAAAAAAAAAAAAAAACACAAACACACACGCTGTACAACCCCTACATACTGTGGCCCTTTTACATACACCTTATTTTTAAATGTTTGGAATTTTGGTCTTCTGAAATATTTTGTCATTTCTATATCCTTATGTAGCATATAGTCTGGGATGCTCCTTTCTATAGTCTGGTTGTATTGCCTTTTATCCAATATTACGCACGACTCACCTCACTATAAGCTGGGGAGAGAGAGTCTTAACTATACAATTAATGTAAATATGACATGTTGGTCATAGTACAGGACAATTATTGAAGATGATAGTTATGGTTGCATGGACAATAAAACTAATATTCCCACACACTACTGTAGACAAATACAAAAAAAATACATTTAGATGTGCCAGATATAAATATGTTTTCGCAGTGTGCACTACTTTGCATATTCTGTAACATCACTGGGAATGCCTGATTAGAACTGGAATCACAGAGCATAGACATAAAATGATTCATACACCTAAAACATTACATTGTTATTAGAACTGCCTGTTAGAATGAATGGGCTTCAAATTAATGTCAGTTATAAAATGGGCACTGGCATCATAGATGCTACTGCTTTACTGTTATGCCAAGGAATGCATTCACTTAGAAACATATCTGATACGTGTACTTTTATCTGCTTTATGCTTAAAGGGACAGTAAACACTTTGAGATTTTTATATAAAATGTTTAGAACTTGAAATGCACACTTGAAATAACTGATGACTTCTCAAGGTTAACCTTCTACATATCTATCCCAAATTGAATTTATCAGATAACAACTGCAAAACAGAGCATTTTACACTAACTTTATGACAGTGGCTAGTCTTGTTGTCTGTGGACTAAATCCCACAATGGCTCATCCAAATAGGGGAAATGGTGGGTGGCGTTTGGCTATTTAAAAAATAATTACATTAAAATGGATATACATTTTTATTAAAAACATTTAGAATTGGCTGATATGTTGTTATTATATAGCAACACAACAGAAATGTCTTGTAATTACTCACCAGTACCTCCTGCACTCTGTATATTTAGGATTGTGGTCATTGGGAGTGGGAGGTCAACGCCCACATTGCCGCTCCACTGCATTTTGCTGCAGACAGTGCGCTCACTGAAACTAAAATTAGTTTCAGTGTAGGCACACTTCAAATATTGCCATGGGGACCTAAGTTTTTTTACACCTACACTAGCTAGCTCAGGCAATGTAGTTTCGGCAGCTGATAGCTGACATGATAAACATGGCTGCTACCCTCCTCGCAACCTGCACTTTGCTGCTTTGAACATATCAATCTTGTGTCGATGTGTCTGAAGCAAAGTGCAGGCTACTCCCACTAGCATGCTTCACTAACACCCCCCTGAATGCCTATAACTATGTCACGCCTAAGCTACACTCCCCCTGCTCCACCTCGCTAACTCCTACTGACTGCCTACAACTATGTCAAACCTAACCTACACACCCTGGGAACAACTATCTAAGTCCCTAATACCACCTACATTTACCTCATGTCTAACCAACACTCCCTTTGAATGCCCAGCTAACTGCCTACTGTCAAAAAATAACTCACTATAATAAACTATACTGTAAATAATAGACCTCCCCATTATAACTATAAAGCTATGTCGCTAAAGTATCATCAATGTTAAAATAATGTGTCACAGAGATGCGCTAAAACACCGGTGGCACCGGTTAAACCTCCTCAGCCTATCCAAACTCCTGGAACTCAGTGCCAGACCGAAACTGACCCAGACGACCAGCGACGGCCGACGGCCGACCGCTGGAGGACCTACAAAACCTCCTCGACCTATCCAGGCTCCTGGAGTTCAGTGCCAGACCTGAATCGAGCCATGGACCGCCAGCCAGTGGAGGCTCCTTCAAATACGCACAGGCGCACGTGAACCCCCAGTGAACCCCCAAAGACAAAAGAAGAAGATTTTTTTTGTCTGAATAAATATAATTTTTCCAATAGCCCCCCTATAGGAAAAATTATATTTAATTACTTAGCCAAAAAAGGCCAGAATGTGTTTAAAAAAAAAAAAAAACTTTTTTTTTTTAAACCGCACATGCGGTAGAGTCTAGATGCCTGGCATACCCCTCTGCACTTATTCATAAGTGCCTGCAGATGCCATACCAACCCAGCCCCTATACCTCTCTAATCGCACAGTTTATGCTGTGCGAGTGAGAAATCACTTGAGTTAACTGACAATGTTTTGTAAATAAAGTTTGTTATATTTAAAAAAAAGTCAGTTTCTCCTCCCCGGTCAGCTGGCTGTGCAGTGACATCACATTTGGGGTGGGTAACGGCTGTTGATGTGCCTCTGATACCTGCGGGCAACGTGTAACTGGTGTGACGGTAATCAGCACGACAATAACTTCAGGGAACTGAATGCTGCGCTTAGCAAAAATGCATTCCTTGTGATCACCAGATGATGCAGAGAGCATATCACACAGTGTCAGTGTTTGGGAGGAATGCCTGTCAGCCACTGGGGTCTCATAATTCTTTTTAGATCACAGAGTTCTGAGGAGGTAAAAAAAGTCCCCTATTAACTTGTTGCTGTCTGAGTTACATAGCGTGTAAGCTGCATGCGAGATGGGAGATAGAAATGGATGAATTATTAGAAAAAATATGGGACGTTTTCACGTTTATGGCACTTAATTAAACTTTACTATTGCAAAGCACAGTATCTGAGCACCTCAGTGAAATGGTGATAAATACAGGGGAGAGATTAATTTACTTAAACAGGACCCCTAAGTGATTAAGTCCTTGCTTCCAGAGATGCTGTGGTGCACAGAGGGTAACCCTGTCTGGTATATGAAAGGTTACAAATATATTGTACTCAAATGTTTTTTCTACCTCTAAATCCAACTTGTACAGACCTTTGTCTCTCCACAAATACATTTAATTTTCACAATTTATGTATTGTGAACCCCCATTTAAATAACCCACGAGACGCCACTGCCGCCAGCCAAGAGATTTTGCCGGTCCTCAGTCCAGGGCTCAATTCCTGTCCAGCACTGAGTTCCAGGAGCCCAGATAGGCTGAGGAGGCTTTGCAGGTTCTCCGGCATTTTAGCGCATCTCTGTGACCTATTAATTTAAACATTGATGATAACTTTACCAACATAGCTATATAGCTATAATAAGGAGGTTTATTACTTATATTATAGTTTATTATTGTTAGTAGTTATTTTTTTACATTAGGTAGATAGATGGGCATTCTAGGGGAGTCTTTTTTATACATGATGTAAGTGTAGGCGGTATTAGGGACTTAGCTGGGTTTTCCAGGGGTGTGTAGGTTAGAGGTGATGTAGGTGTAGGCGGTCAGGGGGAGTTAGCTGGCTGGTGCAGGGGGAGTGTAGGTTAGCTGTGACATAGGTGTAGGCAGTCGTGGGAGGTAGCGAGGCAGAACAGGGGAAGTGTTGCTTAGGCATGACGTAGTTATAGGCATTATGGGGGAGTTAGGGAGGCATGCTAGTGGGAGTAGCCTGCACTTTGCTTTGGACACAACGACACAAGATCGATATGTTCAAAGCAGCTAAGTACAGGTTGTAAGTAGAGTAGTGGCCATGTTTGTCTTGCCAGCTATCAGCTGCCGAGACAACATCGCCTGAGTTAGTTAGTGTAGGTATAAATAAATGTAGGTCCCCACAGTAATATTTGAAGTGTGCCTACACCGGAACTAATTTTAGTTTCAGTGCACTGTTTGTGGCATGTTGGCACACTTTAAATAGGGTCCTCCACAGTAAAATGACAACGAGCAGCGGTGTTGTCTATTTTGGCAGTGATGTCACACTCCCATTGACTTCTAGGGGAGCTACATCGCCGCTCAACGGCATCGCTCAAACATGCCCCTTTTTTAACATTCCAGCGATGTTTTGAACATCGGGGCCAGACTGTGGTCCGTGTACCAGCTAAAACCAGGTCACTGGCTGGGTTTCAGCCCATAATATAAGGGATAAACAAGCCTGTCAGTTATAGCACAAATATGCTTACATAGTTGGATTGCACTTAAGAATATTTATTAAATATATATATCTTAAAAAGGTTTAGTGGCTTATGCTCTCATGTTTACTTGGAAATGTGTATTTACTTACTGGAAGGATTCATAATGCATTTAGCTTGGCAGTTGTTCAGTGCAGGGCATCATTATAACACAGGTACATATGTTATAATTCTACTATCATTTACATAATTACCTTGATTTTAGATATATTCTAATGAAATTTAGTATTTGGAAATAAAACTGCTTTAAACTTATGCATTAGGTAAATTAAAACTTATTTTCGCAGGATTAGACTATACGTTTGTTTTGTCTGACACAGCCAATGACAACATCACACAGCTCAGCTATACATAAACAGTGTTAATCACTTTACAGCCATATAATATTTATTTGTTGACTTAAAGGGACATAAAACCCAAAATTGTACCTTCATGATTTCTTGTTCATGAAAAGACCTAAGAACCCCTTGTGTCAGATGACTAAACCTAAAAATGTAAGTGGTTACTGCTTTTCCTAAGATCTAGCCCTAGCATTAGCCCAAACTCTATCCTACCCTTAAAATAACCCAGACCAAGCTTTAACTCTAACCCTATCCATAGTCCTAGTCCTAACCTGAAACAGGATTCTAACCCTAGCCTTAAACTTAAACCTAATACTAGCCCTACTATTAACTCTAGCTGTAGCCATCTCTCTAACCCGTTACTTAACAACTAAACCTATTTTAAGCCCTGATACTAAACCTAAACTGACCATAAGCTTAACTGTAAGACTAGAACTAGCATTAATCATAAACTTTTAAACTAGCACAAGCTTGTCAGGGTTACTTACCCTTCCTTGTTTTACTTGAAGTGCAGAACTGTTTCTAGTTTCTCTTGCAGTGTTTCTGACACTGTGTGTTTTTCCTATACGACCTCTTATGGACAAACTTGTTAACATCCTCACTCTGCAACTACTGGCAACTTCTTGCAAATTCCAGTCTCTCAGTGATGATGTAACGCCAGTTTACTATATAAGCATCACCCAGTCCACTTTGTCTCCGCCCTTGTGTGAGTCCAGATCTACCAAGTGCACTACTGTATTTTATTCCTGTTCTCTGTGTATTACTTTTTTCCTGGTTCATGGCTCCAGTTATTGTTCCTGTAGTTCCTGCACTCTGTGTTCCCTGACCTGGCTCGACTCACTACCTGCTTTGGCATCTGACCTCTGACTTGGTACTTCATCTGGGAAATCACTATTGTTGTTTATTGTTATTTTAAAAACATTTAATTTATTTTCTAACCTGCACTTTCTGTTTCCATCTGGTTTCTTGGCAAGGGTCATGAATCCTGATGGTGCAGGTATTCCTACACTTCCCACGTTGGTCTATAGGCTGAATCAAGAAGATCACCATATCAGACCCTCCTAGCATGCACTGCCCATTTTAATCCAGGTGTTTCTAGGTCGGTGGCTTCCGCCATTGCTGCTCCTGCAGTTGCAGCTGAATCAGCAGTGGCTAAGGATATGAACGGTTCTGCCCCTTTCCCTCAGCGTTATGGGGCAACTCGAGTCAATGTCATGGCTTTCATAACCAAGTGGGCATTTACTTCAAAATGGTTCCCCAGGCATTTCCTTCTGATAGGTCAAAGGTGGGCTTCCTGATTTCATTGCTCTCAGATAAAGCTTTGGCCTAGGTGTAATCAAATATGGGAGAACAATAAATCTGTGATATACAATTACTCCAAATGTATTTCCTCCTTTCGTAGAGTATTCCATATACTGGCTAATTCCTCCTCTGTCACAAAGCAGCTCATGTCTATCCAACAGGGTACACAAACCCTTGCCGAGAATGCCATTCAATTTCTAACCCTCGCGGCAGAGGTGGGCTGGAATAAGGAGGCTCTGGTGGCCACTTTCTCGCATGACTTTTCCAGAAGAAATTGTGGCTAGAAACCTGCCTAGAGAGCTGAAGGCTCTTATGTCTTTCCTGATCTTGATAGATACCAGGCTCAAGGAGAGGCCATCCTTTAAGAAATGCCTGCAGAGGCTTTCTACCAGACCGGCTCCCACGTTTTCTTCCCCACCTATTCCTCTCACGGGGATGATGTTTCAGGCAGCAAACCCATGCAGTTGGGGTTTACTGAGCAGATCTTTAGGATGAGAGAGGATTTATGTCTTTACTGTGGCCTCTGTTTTCATTTCCTAACAACGTGTTCACCACGTCCGGGTGACACTCGCACCTAAGGTCCTGTCGGGGAAAACCTTGGGTGGACTTTCCTTGTCCCTGGTTTTCCAAAGAGACAAACCATTAGTTATGGTTGTCCTCTCCTGGGCCAATTCCTATGCTGTCACTCAAACCTTAGTCGACTCTGGTGCATCTGGCTACTTCATTGACAGCACATTTGCCTTTGAGAATTCCATTCCTCTGTTGACTTCTACCGCTCCATTAGCCATTGAAGCTATTGATGGCAGACCCCTACAGCTTTCACATATTACCCACAAAACTATTCTGGTCGATCTGGCTGTAAGGGCTTTACACGGGGAGTCGGTATGTTTCCAGGTTATTTCCTCTCTGCACTATACAATTGTTCTAGGTCCAGAAACATAAAATGACCTTCAATTGGCAGATGGCTGAGATCTTCTCCTGGTCTCCACAATGTAATGCTACATGTATTCGCAGGCCGATTAAGCTACTTTGGACATCTTTGGTCTCCTTGATACCTAACGATTATCTAGAGTACCAGGATGTGTTCAATAAGGTGTGTGCTGGTACCCTTCCTCCACATCGTCCCTTCAATTGGCTATCAAATTCCTCTCTCTGTTGCAGAGAATAAGGCCATGGAGGAGTACGTTGTGGATGCTCTTTCCCGGGTGTTAATTTGCAAGTCAATTTCTCCAACAGGAGCTGGCTTTTTCTTTTTCAAAAAAAGGATAGCAAGTTGAGACCTTGCTTTGATGACAGGGGTCTTAATCGCATCACGATTAAGAATGCTTACCGATTCCTTTAATCACCTTAAGGGAGCAACGGTCTTTACCGTGCATATAATCACTTGAGGATCAGAGGGTCATGAATGAAAGACAGCATTTAACACCAGGAGCAGGCATTACAAGTATTTGGTAATGCCTTTCAGATTATGAAATGCTCCCACTGTCTTTTACAAGTTCATAAATGATATCCTCCGTAATATGTTACAACAATGTGTGGTAGTCCATTTAGAGGATATTTTTTTTTTATAAATAATTTTTTTATTGAGGTCAAAGAAACAGAACATTGTACAAAAGGTAATTCAATAACCGAATGAAAACAAAAGCTGGGTGGAAGACAACCTTCTGGGTAGATACAGTACATACAATGATCAGGAATCAATACCACGTATAGTCAACCCTTGAAGGAATAAACCTCAAAGTAGAGAGTTTTTAACATTTTGAATATATTAATCGTTTTGAAGAAGCAAATATTACATGAGAGTGGAAGTTCAGAGACTAAGTCAAAGTGCTTAACAAACTACGCTTGCATACCTGGGGGCAAGTAGAGGTCAGTTTTACAATTTTTCATCAGGAAAATCCCATGGGGGAGCAGGGAAGAGGGTAGTAGGGGGAAGATGGGAAAGAAGAGGGAAAAAAAAACCTTTATGTGGCCTGCCAGTCTCAGGGAGGGGAGGAATTATGCAGTCCCCTCCCTGCTGGTACAGTCTTGTATCGGTATCGGCTACCTTCCTTTTACATGGAGAAGATCGTGCCTTCCCCCAGTGTGTCCCAGGGCTCCCAGATCTTGGTGAACAGGTCTATTTGTTGACAAGAGCTGTATACATGACTCTCCATAGCCCGAAAATAAGAAATAAGTTGAATCAAAGCCTGCCAATTAGGGGGGTTAGATTTCTTCCTGTTTCAGGTGATTACGAGTTTTGCCGCCATTGTGATTGTTATCAGGAGAGCGCAGCTGGGCGCAGAGAGGGGCCAAAAGCTAGCATGCACCAGGGCTGTTTCCGGGGGCAGAGATGCTAGCAATCCCAGGCGGCAGCACAAAACCTCTACTTTGTTCCACAAGGGTGTAATGGTAGGGCAAGCCCACCAGATGTGATGGGGTCGCATACCTGTTGACAACCTCTCCAACAGAGGGGGGAGCTGCCTGGAAACATTTTATGTAGCTTTGAGGGGACATAATGCCACCTGGTCAGTAACTTGTAAAACAGTTCGAACAGCGTCATGCAGTGAATTGACAATTTGGTGTATTGGATTGCATTGGTCCAGTCCTCTACAGACAAATCCACTCTCCAATCTCTCTCCCAATCCCCCATATGCCTGGTTTTAGTAAGTTTTGAAGCATCGAGAAGAATTTGATAATGGGAGGACAAGGGGGAAATGTGTTGGGAGCCTGAAGGTATCCTGGCCTCCCAAGGTGTCTGCTGTCTAGGAGGAGTGCTCAGAAATCCCCATGACTTCAATATAGAAAGAAGCCTTAGCAGGTCAAATCTAAACCTGGGCTGGATGGCGTGGGTGTGGGCAAGGACATTGGGGGGAACTGGGTTTCCTCCTGAGAAGAGGTCCGTAATTTTAAGAGTAGAGAGAGCTCGTCGAGCCGCAAGACCTGCAAGAGGAAGGCCGAGTAGGAGACCTGACATAGAGTGACAGGGGGAGGGATGTGGAGAGACCAAGTTATGATGATGGAGTTGTAGCCAGGAGTTTCTCCAGTGCAGGACGATGTTATTGTGAATCAGAAAATCCGAGGTACAGTGAGGTGGAATCCAAATAAGATCCATCAATGTTAGGTGGGCCAGCAAGGAAGCCTGCTCTAGCTCTAGCCAGCGGGGGACGGCCTCTTTAGTGTTACATTCTGATATATGGGATAGAAGGACAGCCTCATAGTAGAGCCTAACATTCGGAAGGCCTAGACCACCAGCCAGAACTGGGCGTTGTAATAAAGAGGCAGCAATACGAGGCCTCTTCCCGTTCCATATGTACTGGTTGATTACCGCTTGGAATTTGTTAAGCAGTGAGAGTGGGACTTTTATTGGCAGACATCTGAAGTTCAATTTACAATAAGAAATGCTGCCAAACCTTACCAGAAGATCGAATATTGCTGGAAGGGACTCTTCGGCTCCGTGATGAAAAGAGTCAGATCGTCTGCATAGAGGGCTAATTTCTGGGGGGGTGTCGTGAAGGACTAAGCCCCTGACTTGGGTCGATATACTGTCCACCGCAGACAACAGCTCGATGGCTAGGACAAACAGCAGGGAGGACAGGGGACAGCCCTGTTTTATGCCATTTGTGATCTGCACCATGCCCGAGCAAAAGTCCAGGCCTCTCACCCTCGCTGTGGGACAGGAATACAAGGATCACACTGCTGTAATGAAGGACCCCAGGAGTCCAAATGCTGAAAGTGTTAAGAACATGTAGTCCCATCTCACCCTGTCGAATGCTTTTTCCGCGTCCATTGACAAGGCGAGAAGGGCAATCCCCATGTCTGAAGCCTCAGTAAAAATGTTCAGGAGATGCTGTGTGTTATCTGGGCCCTGTCTGTCTGGTATGAAGCCGACCTGATCTGGGCCTACTAGTTGCGGGAGAAATCTGTTTAGTCTCATGGCCAGTATTTTCTCGTATAGCTTTATGTCCTTGTTGATTAAGGAAATCAACCTATAACTCTCACATAAAGAGTGGTCCTTCCCTTCCTTAGGCAGCGTGATGATGGAGGCCTCGAGAAATTCTGGGCAGAGCATGCCCCTATTGAAGACGGAGTTGAAAAATCTGGTAAGAAGAGGCAGCAGTTGCGAAGAGTAGGTTTTATAAAATAGAGTGGTAAACCCGTCCGGTCTCAGTGCCTTATTTAACTGAAGCGAAGAGATCGCTTGTTGCAGTTCTTCGGTAGTTAGTGGGCTAGAAAGGCCTTGGGCATCTTCCACAGATAGGACCGGGAGAGGAAGCGAACATAAGAACTGCTCAATCTGTGGCTTTGGGGCTTAGAGATCTCAGGGGAGGAGTCCAAATTGTAAAGTGCGGTGTAGTAGTGAGTGAATGCATTTGCTATGTCTTGTGGGGCATGCACAGTCCCTCTTTGGGTTTTGAGAAACGGATTTCGACGTTGCTGTGTGCGGATTCAGAGCTTATGAGCTAGAAGTCGATCTGCTCTATTACCTTTGTAATAATACAATTGTTTGAGAGCCAAAAGATTTGATTGGACCCTTTTTTCTTTGATTACATTAATATTGGATTTAATGGCTACTATCTGCGCAGCTATCTGTCTGGAGGGACCTCCTCTATTATGTTTTTGTAAAGAGCATAAATCCAAATATAGTTGAGCTAGGGACTTTTCCATAAGTTTGCGTTTTTTTGAGGTCTGTTTTATAAAGTGGCCCCTCATAAAGGCCTTCAGGGTTGCCCATAGAACTGTGTCGTTGGTTATTGCGTTGTCGTTGGTAATTAAAAAGTCAGATAGAGCCTTGGAGGCATCAACACCTGCTGGCCCTGAGATTAATGAGGGGTGTAGCTTCCAACAAGAGGAGGAGGATCCATGAATATGAGTGTTTGCAAGAACGATGGAGAGCATGTCATGGTCTGACCATGGGCATATCTGAATAGAAGGGTGAGAAAGCCTGCCAAGGAGAGGGGAGTGGCACAAGAGGTAATCGATTCTTGAATAGCAGAGATGGGGACTCAAATAGAAAGTGAAGTCTCTCTCCGAAGGAGACAGACACCACCATGCATCATACAAGCTAAACTGGAACATTAAGGAACAGAATTGATTTGAAGCCCGTTTGGCTGCGGGATCTAAGGGTTTGTATTTGGGGGTCCTCCAATCCAAGATTGGGTCCCACACTATATTCAGGTCTCCTCCTATCAAGAGTGTACCTCTGTTTAATTGGTCTATCAGGGGAAGAACCAATTTCAGAAAGGCGAGTTGACCGACATTTGGGGCATATAATGAGGCCAGGGTGTATTGAACTCCATCCAGAGTGCAGACCACCAGCAAGTACCTGCCCCCGGGGCCCTCTCTACGTGTTGGATCACGCATGTGACTGACTTGTGGACCACAATGGCGACACCTCTTTTTTGTAGGATAAGAGGCCGACAGGCAGATTGGGAACAGTTTAGAATTCTGCATGAAAGAGGAGCCCTGAGGCCAGTGGGTTTCCTGAAGAAAGGCAACCCTTACATTAGTTTTTAAGAGGTATCGGAGGAGAAGGCTCCTCTTAGTAGGTGAATTCAGACCTTGGGTGTTCAGGGTGGCAAATTTAAGAGCCATGCTGAAAAAAAAAAAAAAAAAAAAGAGGTGGGGGGAGGAGATGTATGGAAGGGAAGGCGAGGAGTGCTAGGTAGCTTTCTCTATCTGCAGCGTTACAGATTAACACAGGTGATGTTTCCTAGGCTCTCTTTATGAATGATATACTTCAAATGTGAGTTAGTGAATAAGGTCTATGGTAGAAGAACACAGCCAAAATCTGCGATGTGCTTCCCTAAAAAGCGAAGAACAAAGCAGATCCAAAGGTGGGGGTGGAGTACCGAAGGTACAGAAAGAAATTTAGGTTGGGCTAATTTCCATAGGTATAAGGCCACAGGGGCCCAGGGGGGTGAATCAAAGTGTTGGGATGGGCATTTGTAATGGACACTTATAACAGCAAACACTGACTATCTTTGAGATGGTAAGTTTCCAATTGGTGCATAACATTGAGTACATTTAACAACATAAGAATAACAAAAAGACAAATAAATCTGGGGTGACATAGTCATACCTAGGTACCTAATAACATTGATATGATGAAACCGTTATACCTCCTTCTCGACCCTCTTTTTCATTTACAACTAGAAGGGAAAGTGGCCATTAAGCTAGATGGGAGGTTAAAACTGTGGGGTGTTACCTCTGGGAGAGGTTTGAACGGTAGGTGTGGGGGAGGGCCAGGCGGTCCTACTCTGAGGGTCAGGTGGAACTCAATGAACTTGTAGGTGGGGGCTTGTGGAGAGCCGTGAAGTCTCACGCCGCAGCCTCTTACTAGTGTGCCACTTGTAACCTTGTAACTTATCTAGGGTGACATGGATTTAGCTAGGTAAACTGTACCATTAAGATGGTGAAACCCTTGCTCCCCCCTTCCCAAACCACATTCTCAATTACAATCAGGAGGGGGGGCGGCCCCTAAACTTGGTGGGAGTTAAGTCTATGGGGCAGGACTTCTGAGAGAGGTCTGCTGGGTAGGAGTGGGGGAAGGCCAAACAATCCCACTCCGAGGGTCGAGTGCCACCCAAGGGACTTGTGAAGGGGGGGGTGCGAGGGACTGTGAGGTCTCCAGCCGCAGCACCCTAACTGTGTACCCCTGATAATAATACAACTTGAACAATATAACAAATATTTTTAAAAATGTTGATTGGAGGGGCCACTGAGGTCAGCGAACCCCTCCTCTTACTCTCATAGTGTTCAGGCCCAGGTCAATTTTTCTGTCAAAATGTCCCTTGATTTCTGCAATGCTCCGAGACTTTGTACCTGGGGGAAGAAAAGAGCAAGGACAACAAAAACAAGTATGGGGACCTTTGAACTTATATCCCCACGGTAGGTTGAAAGTGTCCACTGTTATTAACTCAATTAAGCAGTCAATCAAAAAGGATACAAAAAGTTGTATGCAAGACCTCCCAGAACAGGAAGGCCGAAATTCAATGTCCCGGGCTCTGAACAAAAAGTGTACCAGTTTAGTGAGGAACTGAAGTGGAAAAGTCAGGAGAGGTGATCCTCAGGCCTCATTCAGGGTCACAAGCAGAGGGTAGGGTTTTAGAGGAGGAGGCTTGTGGATTCTGGTTTTTTTCCTAGGGAGAAGTTGCTTCCATGGCGGGGCCTCAATTCCCCAGCAGAAGCCCTGGGGGTTGTGGAGGGTGGTCTGTTTGGAAGAAGGTCCCATTTGGAGAGAAGATTTCTGGCCTTCTCTGGTGAGGTTATTATGTGCTGGGTGTCGTCTTTGGTAACGAATAGCCGTACTGGGAAGCCCCATCTGTACTTGATTTCCTTGTTCCTAAGAATCCTCGTAAAATCTTGGTAAGCCTTTCGCTGTTGCAAGGTGTGAGGGGAGAGGTCTGGAAAAATCTGCAGACTATCAAACTTTGAGGCTTTTAGGGACCCAGAGTTAACTGCCCTCAGAAATTTCTCTCGGAAGGTGTAGTAATGCAGTCTCACTACTACGTCCCTAGGTTTATCATCAGACATGGCACTTGGTCTAATTGCCCTGTGGGCTCTGTCAATGAGAGATTCGGGGTCTTGTAGAGGTACAAGAGCGGCTGTAAACTCTTCCTGCAGAAAGACTTGCAAGTCCTTGGGGAGAACGCTCTCGGGAATGCCCCTCAGGCGAACATTGTTGCGCCTGAAACGATCCTCAAGATCTGCCAACTTGGACTCCAATGCTGTAATTTGCCCCACCAGACATTCTGAGTATGACATAAGGTTGGCATGATCAACTAAGAGATCTTCCTGCTTGCGCTCCAGGGTATCAGTGCACTCTCCTCAGTTCTGAGCATGACTTATCAAATCTTTTGCACATGGATTCATGATGGGATGCCAACATGGCTTTTATCTGGTCCATCATGTTGTTGTTGGCTACAGCAATGTCTGCCAAACTTGCGGGCTGGGAAGTGACGTTAAGGCCTCTGTCGTTACTTGGTTCTGAAAGGCAGGTTGAGTCGGATAAATCCTCTTCTGAGCATTGTTTCAGATCTCTTGGGGGTTGCTGTAAGTGTTCTTTCATTGTTTTTTTGGGGCCTATGAGGCATTTAGACTTTCTCCTCTGGGCTTGCACCATTTTCCCACAATGGTTATGCTTGTGGTGAGGCAGCCTGGTGGATGATGGGCACCTCTGGTGTAGATCGTGAAAGATGGTGTGGGTTAGATGATGCCCTCGTGTTGCTGTAGAATTACTCTGATTCACCCCGAGGGCCCAAGCCTTAGAGCATTTTCATTCTTAGCCAGCTACCATTTTGTCCCTGTGCAATCAAGCCCCAGGCGGGGTAGGTTGTTGCTCTTATACTTTGTAGGCTGCTGAACTCAGATTTACAGTGGTACTGTCCACTCACAACTGCTGCGGTTCCTTGGAGTGAGGGGGCCACCACCACACACTGCTCATCAAGGAAGATGTCCTCACAGGACAATCACGGGCAAGGAGAGTGGGATATGACCCGCTGTCTCTGAGGGCAGTGGGAAAGGGGGGGACAGTGTGTGGCTGATTACTGTGGTTAAGGTGAGGGGGTGTCATGCCGAGTCAGAGAGGTTGCTAGGGCTGTGATTTTACAATAGTCTGCAGGGAGTACACCTTTTGTTCCCGCTTCTGAGGTGTATCTTATTAGTGGCCCTGTATGCGGATAAGGCTGAGAGTGGCAAGGCTAATAGGCTCTGTAGTAGTAAGACTTTGTTGGGCCTCTTAGGTGCAGAGAGAGGTAGGAAGTTGTACAGGACACTGAATGGGCAACACTGAATGTCTTTTTATGTTCGGGGAGTACTCTTGGAAATATCTTGCTGTTAACCACTGAGACCAAGAACGCCCCTGATAGAGAGTGTGAATACTGTTCTGAAATATGGCTGTACCTTAATGATGGGGTATGCCACTATAATATGTAAGTATGCCGCAGGCAGAGAGACAGCACTTCAACTGTTGAGAAATTCAGGCAGGAGGTATGTCAGGAAGTGTTTGGCAGAGTTTAGTGTGAGTGTTCCTGTGCCCAGCGGAGCTTTATGTGAAAGTTTAAACTATGTAAAGAGAGGAAGCTGCAGCCCAGGGAGTTTCTGTGTTATGAAAGGGCCAGTCTCAAAGTTTGGGCTTGCTGTGTGCCCAGGTGTCCCACCAGGGCAGGCTGAGATTCCAGAAGGCCTGAATGATAATAATATCCCCTAGTAAGTAATATAGGGAGGTCACAATGTGCTCTTGGGGGATGGATCTGTGGTTGGCACGAAGGGATGGTATGTGAGGAGGGTAAAAGGGAAAAGGAGACCCGCAATTCTAGGGCCATTAATGCGCTGACAGTACAGTGTATAAAGGCATGTATCTCACCGCAATGTTCCTCTGTAGCCTTGGATGTTCCTTTTGGCTTGAGCAGTTGAGTTACAGAAGGAGTCAGGGAAAGGTCAGTCGGATGGGCAAGTCACCACTGCCACAGCTGCCTGGGTTGTATGTACAGTGTCTCGGTACAGGGCCTCAAGATGGCCGCAGTTCACGCCAACTTAGGGGTTAAGAATCTTGGCACTCTTCTTTGGATGCTTTACCTTCTAGCTTCCAATCTCCCCTGCCGATTAGTTGCCAGCCTTCGGGAGCATGATACTTGACCGGTACTCCTCTTCGGGTAGAGTCTGGATTAGGTGAGTGACGTCTCTACACGGGCAGGCCCAGGCCTGCGTCTCCATCTCTAAACTTCGGCTTAGGCTATCTGCTGACAGTTCAATCCAACTCACACCCCCCCACACCTATGGATATTTCGGAGCAGATCCCCGACCCTCCAGAGCCTGCTAGATGACTGTCCAGCAGAGGTGATATTTGTGCTGTAGTCAGTGATGTGGGTTATTCAGCTTCAGGGCCACTTGCAGTGGAGGTGCTTTAGAATGCTCAAATGTCGGGTCTCTCAGCCTCTGAGTATTCGCTAGACCTTGCCCTGTCACACAGTCTGTATATTTCATATAGGCAAGTTGTTTAATGCACAGATTAAGTAATTTATATTAGGTTCAGCTGCGGGATGGTATGTGAGGAGGGTAAAAGCCTTAGAGCATTTTCATTCTTAACCAGCTACCATTTTGTCCCTGTGCAATAAAGCCCCAGGCGGGGTAGGATGCTGCTCTTATACGTTGTAGGCTGCTGAACTCAGATTTACAGTGGTACTGTCCACTCACAACAGCTGCGGTTCCATGGAGTGAGGGGGTCACCACCACACACTGCTCCTCGAGGAAGATGTCCTCACAGGACGATCACGGGCAAGGAGAGTGGGATATGACCCGCTGTCACTGAGGGCAGTGGGCAGTGGGGGACAGCGTGTGGCTGATAACTGTGGTTAAGGTGAGGGGGTGTCCTGCCAAGTCAGAGAGGTTGCTAGGGCTGTGATTTTACAATAGTCTGCAGGGAGTACACCTTTTGTTCCCGCTTCTGAGGTGTAACTTATTAGTGGCCCTGTATGCGGATAAGGCTGAGAGTGGCAAGGCTAATAGGCTCTGTAGTAGTAAGACTTTGTTGGGCCTCTTAGGTGCAGAGAGATTTAGGAAGTTGTACAGGACACTGAATGGGCAACACTGAATGTCTTTTTATGTTTGAGGAGTACTCTTGGAAATATCTTGCTATTAACCACTGAGACCAAGAACGCCCCTGATAGAGAGTGTGAATACAGTTCTGAAATATTGCTGTACCTTAATGATGGGGTATGCCACTATCATATGTAAGGATGCAGCAGGCAGAAAGACAGCACTTCAACTGTTGAGAAATTCAGGCAGGAAGTATGTCAGGAAGTGTTTGGCAGAGTTTAGTGTGAGTGTTCCTGTGCCCAGCTGAGCTTTATGTGAAAGTGTAAACTATGTAAAGAGAGGAAGCTGCAGCCCAGGGAATTTCCCTGTTATGAAAGGGCCAGTCTCAAAGTTTGGGCTTGCTGTGTGCCCAGGTGTCCCACCAGGGCAGGCTGAGAATGCGGTAGGCCTGAATGATAATAATAGCCCCTAGTAAGTAATATAGGGAGGTCACAATGTGCTTCAGGGCTCTTGGGGGATGGATCTGTGGTTGGCACGATGGGATGGTATGTGAGGAGGGTAAAAGGGAAAAGGAGACCCGCAATTCTAGGGCCGTTAATGCGCTGACAGTACAGTGTATAAAAGGCATGTATCTCACCGCAATGTTCTTCTGTAGCCTTGGATGTTCCTTTTGGCTTGAGCAGTTGAGTTACAGAAGGAGTCAGGGAAAGGTCAGTCAGATGGGCAAGTCGCCACTGCCACAGCCGCATGGGTTGTATGTACAGCGTCTCGGTACAGGGCCTCAAGATGGCTGCGGTTCGTGCCAACTTAGGGATTAAGAATCTTGGCACTCTTCTTTGGTTGTTTTACCTTCTAGCTTCCAATCTCCCCTGCCGATTAGTTGTTGGCCTTCCGGAGCACGATACTTGACCGGTACTCCTCTTTGGGCAGAGTCTGGATTAGGTGAGTGATGTCTCTGCACGGGCAGGCCCAGGCCTGCGTCTCCATCTCTAAACTTCGG
>CAJPDP010127759.1:0-19294 GCA_905336975.1 Bombina variegata variegata | reverse complement strand
GACTCCTTCTGACTCGAGTGTCTGTTGCTAGGAGGATCCACATGCTTCCCTTGTCTACCCCATAAACGAACCATCGTACATCCAGCATGTACCTGCAGATGGACACTTTCTCAAGTGCAAAGCACCCCAAGTGCAAATTGACTATGATTTTCCTCATAAACGGAAAGAGTCCACAGCTGCATTCATTACTTTTGGGAATTCAGAACCTGGCCACCAGGAGGGGTCAAAGAAACCCCAGCCAAAGGTTTAAATACCTCTCCCACTTCCCCCAGTCATTCTTTGCCTTTCGTCCCAGGAGGTTGGCAGAGAAGTGTCAGAAGTTTTTTTCGATAGTCTCTTATGGAGGGTAGTACTCTTCGGAATTGGACTGGAGTTTTATTTAGTCCTGTCAGCCTCTCAGTGAGAGCATGGATGAAAGTTAGAGTCCGGAGATGCAAGGAGAGTCTTCCTGCGAAACCATCCCGACTCAGTTTAACAACTCCACAAGCAATCAGCATTGACGAGTTTCGCTGCCTGCTTTCTTCTCTCAAGTCCATGGCAGAAGTTACACTACTATCTGTCACACTTGAAAGGCTGTGTTCCTGTTCCACGGTGTAGATTCCGGTAATTCATTTTCATTTCATTTTACTTTCATCATGGATGTCTTGTAATTTCAACTGTTAATCCAAAAGGTTACAGCCTCACAGGAATAACTTAAATACAGGGTCTCAGCGAGGCTCCTTTTGTATCTTGGAATCAAGGGTTAATATCTCCTGAGGGGGTTATTGAACAGGTTTTTTTTTTAAATCATGTTATATGATTCTGTCTGCTAATATGTAGTGATATTTGAGCTCATGGCTATTTCGGAACATAACGGTCTTTACGTTCCGGCACGCTTTTTCATGGACTGCACGGTACACCTTGTGACCGGGCGTGGTCATGTTTTGGCTCTCCATTTCCTCATTCTTGACCGTGTGGCGACAAAGAAATTCTGTTTTGCTGGTGTCTGGTTCATAGGAGGTGGTGACTGCCCCAGCCATTGGGGGTGTAAGGTGCCGTTTCCATTTTTCTTATTGATCCATTTTTTTATCAATATCCCAGTTATGGAGGATTCTGATTTTTTGGAGACGGATGTCTCTGATTCTGATTCTACTTCTTCCGAAGAATATGAATTGCCCCGGGTGATACAAGTCCATCAGTTATGTTCCGAATGCCATTTTAGAGTGCTCCGTTCCTCGGGATTGGGGAACCAGGGGCCCGCTGAGCCATCTGCCTCTGGGGATTCTGCTTTCCGTGAGGTACGTTCCCTACAACCAACTCTTACTGCGCATGCAGGTAACCCAAACACGGCTTATCCTTCTCTGGAGGGTGGCCTGTTTCCTCCGGAAGTTATGACACGGTTTCGCATGGCCATATCTTTGGCGCTGGTGCATTTACATCTCCCAGGAGTGTGTAACATATTGTCCATGTTCCGTTAACCAGGGCTCATCAGGCATGGAATCGCCTGGTCCAGTTCAGGCCTCTGGGGGAGTGACTGTCCCTGAGGCTTCAGGGGGTCAACCTTCCAGGGTCTTTGTTTGCCCGGTGCAGGTAAGTTTTGCCTTACGTTATAGACTAGCGCCCCTTTGTGCTCTACTGAGGCATGTTTTGGCGTTGCTGGAGGATCCCACTCTTAATGGGGTGGTGGATCATGAGTCTTCCGATGGGAATGGCATACAGGATTAGACATAAGGGGATGAAGTAATCTTCTTATAGTATTGTTTCTTGAGTATCTTTTCAGTTCTGAGCTTGGAAGACCCGGATTTCTGTTGGTGTGGGAGTATCCATTCTTCCTGGGCGATAACCTACGGGTTGCCTTATCTTTTATTTTAATCTGGTTAGGATGCATTTTTTTGTTTGTTATAATATTTCCTTTGGGAATTTTCTTCTCTGGAATCGATACTCGCGATTTTGTGATCGCACCGTTTACTTCTACGAAAGTTATGAGGACGTGTTTTAGTCCTATGTTTGTCTGTTGTTTATCTCTCTTGTATGGTCTTGTCAGTATGGGGCTCTTGGTTTCTGGCTGGTCCTGACTGGGTTCAAATCCTAATGGTTTTAAGGCCTATTTCAGACACGTGACGCCTTCTATGCCTGACTGGTCTGGTAAGGGCACCAAATGGTCCTACTATTATTTGTTTTACAAATTTCAGCTAGCATTCCGGGAGGACTTGATGGTCTGTGATTTGTCTAGGGGCATGGAGGATTGTGTTAGGTCTTCCTTAGCCCATCAATCTAGTGGCCGGGACTTTGTTGAGATCCACTCCGACATCCTCTGTTGGTTCCGATTCGGGATCCAGGGCTTTCCTTTTTTTCTCGGCTTCGGATGAAGCTTGGTTTCTGGAGTAGGGGTGTTAGGCCTGGTGCCCTCAGAATGGGCCGCCTTTTGTACGCTCCCGTTTTAGCATTCAGTGTCCTCTATAGCTTGGATATTGTTTTCCCAAAAGTAATGAATGCAGCTGTGGACTCTTTCCGTTTATGAAGAAAAACCTAAATTATGCTTACCTGATCATTTCCTTTTCTTCAGACGGAAATAGTCCACAGCTCCCCGTTCCGTAATTTTCTGGGGGTGTTGGTTATTTCTGTTCTTCTGGCACCTTTTTTCACCCTATGCTTCTTCTACTGTTCCTTGTTCCTCTGCAGAATGACTGGGGGTAGGGGAAGTGGGAGAGGTATTTAAGCCTTGGCTGGGGTGTCTTTGCCTCCTCCTGGTGGCCAGGGTCTGAATTTCCCAAAAGTAATGAATGCAGCTGTGAACTCTTTCCATCTGAAGAAAAGGAAATTATCAGGCAAGCATAATTTATGATTTTAAACGTCATGTTAAAAAGATATAAACTACAGGAAATTGGGCAAAATACAAAATAAAAGCGCATGACCTTTTTTTATGATGCATAATTAAAATAAATAAATAGGAGATATATTTTGAGTTTTAAGGAGATGGTAATATAAAATGATAAATTGTATATATAAAGCAACTCTACAATATACTTTCATTATTTATTTTGTCCCCTTTTCCTATAATTTATATGAAGCATAATTAAAAAAATAAATAGGAGATACATTTTGAGTTTAAGGTCCCCTTAAAGGGACATTAAACACTTTGGGATGGTAATATGAAATGATAAATTATATATATAAAGCAACTCTACAATATACTTTCATTATTTATTTTGTCCCCTTTTCCTATAATTCCATTCGGACAATTGTGCGCATTTCAGTTCCTGTTAGAAATGGAAGTGCAAAACACTGTTATATAACACAGCCATTGGTTGCACACTCTAGTGACCTATTTATTACTGTCTCTAATTGGCCACAGCAGAGAAGGTAACCTAAGTTACAATATGGCAGCTATCATTGTTTTATAGACACTAAACTTTATACTTATTTTGTCACTTTCAGCTAATGAAACTTTATAAAAACATCTACTTGTTATTCTTACACTAATCTTTTCTCTGAATGCATCATTCTATCTAGCATTTATTTAGTGTTTAATGTCCCTTTAAGGCTTAAATGCCTTTGATGCCAGAGATGGTTACAAAATTTTCCATAGCTGCCATTTTTGGAAGTCAAGAGGTTAAAAAAAAAAAGCAGTTATTTGTAATGATTAAAACATGTTGGGTTTTTTAAGCATTAGAAAACATTTGGGAATCCAGTTCCCATTAGATGATTCAGCAAGGGATTCCAAGAATTGTGTTTGAACGGCGTGGTGTTTCCCAGACTAATGGGGAATCCAGAACTTATTTATATGAAATTACACTAAGAGGACATATATCCTCAGAGACTCATACAATTATATGAAGATGACGCAGCCGTTCTGAACCTTAGACTTTGGTGAACAACTCAGTATTACCACCGTAATTGTACCTTCTATTCTGAATCCTATCCAGAATATATTTATTTTGTGATTTAGTCAAATTTGAGCCCATTCAGCGCTGTTGAGTTTGCACCACATTAACATTACTTTGTAAGACTCCAGTAGCAGTTTTATCATGAATAAGAAGACGCTTTCCCAGCAGATGTTTGCAGTATTTTCTGACTTCTTTTAATTTCTAGCAGTCACCTTTTGAAAACCCATTCTTGTCTGTTTCATTTGTTTACATGTAAAAGTTGCCATATTTGGAGCTTTAGTCCACAGAGAACAAGGCTTGCCCCAGTTTTATGTTATTATAAAGTGCATTGTTTTGCAGTTGTTATCAGCTAAAGCCAATTACGGACAGATGTGTAGCAGAGTTAGCCTTGTGGAGTTAGCAGGCGCAGTTTAGGTTCTGGGAATTAGAAATTGCTCAATTTTAAGAGATAAATACAAAGTATATGGCAAAGTTGTTTTATTACATATAACTAAATATTTTGTATACCAATCTCAATGTGTTTACTGCATCTTAACGTTGGCAAAACTTTTTTTATGGCACCCTATAGTAGGGAGTGTTATAAATGTAGTACCTTTTTAGAAACTAGATTTATCTACCATTACCATTTATCTCTTGCTGGATATTTTCATGAAAATGATATGGAAATACATTATTTAAGATATATTTACACTTACGAAACAAATAATAAAAAGAGTGTGGCAGAAAGAATATGGCATGACATTTGACACATATATGACACAAAAAAATGTAATTTGTTTTGCATTTCATATGGTGGCATTTTCCTTTATTACGGTATTTCTGTAAACTAAAATTATTTTCTAAACCTGCTGTGTATGCAGGACAAAAAGGTATGATTTGTGTGGGAACCTCACAGAAAAGAAACAAAAAGTTTCAATGTATCTCTAAATGCAATATACCAACAACTAACATAGCTCACCTTGGTGTGAATCACTTAGCATTGAAGAAGTTAAAGTAATAATTAATAACTGTATCAATGTATTGTTTTACAGCAAAAAGTCTGACATAAATGTACAGTAATTCATTTAGTTTGTTGATATGTTTAAAAATAATATATGCTTGTCTATTGCTGCTGAGTTGATCATAGGTAAAGATTACAAACTAGTCTTTGTGTTAGGTTTATAAGCACCATACTCAGAGGACATCCTCAGAAAAACTATTAAGTTACTGGTCTTTAAATGAAAATGGAGGAAGTTATCCCTTTAAATACCTTTAATGTATTTTTCTCTTTACTTTTTTGCTAAATTGCTGACACCTGTGCACACCCCATACAGTGCCTGAAATGACGTTTGTAATGCTGAAAAACAGGGGGGAGGCCCAGTCAGCACAAACACTACAGTAAAACTGAACGTGTAAATGAAAAATAAATCAAATAACGCAAGATACAATCTCCTGATATATCAACCTCTTTCTCCCCAGCTGCAGCTGCAGTGGCGCCATTCCTTAGATGGAGAAGGTGGGCTTCACATAGAACCAGTGATGAAAGAGGATGCTGGGAAATATATTTGTGAAGTCACCAATGCTGCTGGCTCTACAAATCACAGTCTGCTGCTGCACGTGCATGGTGAGCACAAGCGTGTGTGTTAACTTGTATTTGCTGCTCACTTTCTATGTCTAGATGTCAGTGCCTGCGTGGTTTACTAGTCCTATTTGTTTAATATACGATGTCTGCAGTGACTAAGGCAGAGTCATAGAAGATACCTGCTGTGACATGAAAGTCAGAATTCAATTGTCATGGTTCAGGCAGAACATTTGATTTTAAGAGACTTTTCTCTTCTCTTGGTATCCTTTGTTAAAAAAACAAAAGCATATGCATTAGCTGGTGAGTGGTAGCTACATATATGCCTCTTGTCATTGGCTCACCATATGTGTTCAGCTAGCTCCCAGTAGTGCATCACTGCTCCTGTATCTCCCTTTAATAGAGATTAAAAAGATTTGAGATTTAGGTAAAGGAGATCTTATTTTTATGGACATATAAAAACCATACCTGAAGTACAGGAGTTTGCAAACTCTAAGCAGGCCAGGGACGTACCCCTTGTTATTCCCTTGGATATAGCAAATTAACAGATAAAAATGAGCTACTGCACTGATCAAACAATCACTGAGAAGAATGTTACAGGGTTGTGCTAATTATAAAGGAACAGCTAAAACCGTATTCTTTCTGAGGCACAGATTCACACATGTCATAAACCCTTCCGTTTTCTTTATCATATGCACAGTGGCCCCTACCATTGTGCTAGGACAAACAGAATATACCACTCATGAAGGCAAAGCCATCTCCCTACCATGTGATGCAAAAGGCTACCCACCTCCTGTGGTTAAATGGACAAAGGTAAGTTGTTTTAGCTTGCTTATTCCTTCTCCAGCTCTTCTCTTCCCATAATCCCACATTATTTTACTTTTATTTACTATCAGGAAGAAGAATCCCTGACTCCAGAGAGCCCCCATTATCATGTCAACAAGGACGGCAGCCTACTGATACCACTTCCGTCTGGCGCGGACAGTGGCCATTACGTGTGCACAGCAACTAATCTAGCCGGCTCCACGAGCACACAAACTCGGCTCTCTGTCTACAGTAAGATTTGCGCTTCCCCTTAATTTTATGTCCAAACTCAGGGCAATTACAGAGCCAGCCAACAACAATGAATATAAAATCAGTTGTGGAATTACAGTTCTTATCTATAGTCATAATCTAATGAATATTTGATTATTGTTTTATTATGTCCCATGTATAGCACTCTAATGCTGAAGTACAGCACTAATTTCTAACAACAACAGAACCACAAGACATATAAACTGTTTCAGTCTATAGAGTTCTTTATACAACATATTGTGGCACTACTTACAAATCAAAGGGGCAACTAATGGACAAAAGCATTATGTTCTAATTCATTGGAGAATGTTATTTTTGCAGTAGTATCCCTTTCAAACTGTGACCAAGGTTACCTTGTTGTTGTTATATTTTTAGACACAATCCACCAGTTCACAAAGTTGTGTTTGATTTTGTTTTGTGCTTAATAAACTAAGGCTGAAGAAGGATGTTTTTAGTTCACATTTAAGTCTATGGGGCCGATTTATCAATGTCTAGCGGACATGATACGCTGTATCGTATCATGTCCGCCAGACATCGCTGAATGCTGACAGCGTACTCTGTCGGCATTTAATATTGCACGAGCAGTTCTGGTAAACTGCTTGTGCAATGCCGCCCCCTGTACATTTGCGGCCAATCGGCTGCTAGCAGGGATGTCAATCAACCCGATCGTATTCGATCCGGTGGAGTGATGTCTGCAGCCTCAGAGGCAGCGGACAAGTTAAGGAGCAGCGGTCTTAAGACCGCTGCTTAACTCCTGTTTCCGGCGAGCCTAAAGGGGGGTGGAATCCGTGATTGGAGGATGACCTACCATCATTTCTGACATCACAAATGGCTTGCTGGAGCGGCTGTCAAGTTTAAAAGGTAGTTTTTTTTCACAATATGAGTGAAATGTAAATTTTGATGAATTAAAGTGCCCCTGTTTTTAATCCAATTTTTAAAAACCGGGCACTTTAGCATAAAAATTTACATTCACTTTAATAAAGCATTTGTAACACAGCAGAGAAGTGTTAGTAGTGACAGGTCCCTTATATATTTCACTAGGCTGGTGATAATGACCATTAAACTCACCCAATCCACTTCATCTCATTTATATGCTTCTGTCTCACATTTAGCAAAGCCCAGGATTAGCATAAACGGCACCCACGACCTGAGTGTTCCCCTGCACATGGTGGCAGCTCTGGGGATGGAAATCACGTTGCCCTGTGAAGTAGAGGGTCATCCCCTGCCTGTTGTGTCTTGGAAGAAAGACTCTTTCCCGCTCCCTCTCATCTCAGCTAGGTAGGTACAGACTGCAGAATGACTATCTCCAATGACATTGTGCTTCTTTATGTGTTATTTTCTTTACCCAAAATTCTTTTGTAGGCGTCACTATAATACAGAACAAATATATGTGGATTAAAGAATACACAGGAAATACAAAATAATATGGATGTTTAATAAGATTTATATATATGCGTGTATATATAAGTTGCGGGTAAAGCCAGATATTGGGTAATCCTAGCATTACCCGGGTAAAATGGACATTACCCAAGTGACTGCGGGTAAAGTATGATCATAAATCCCCTCAGAGTGCAGAGTCACTGCATCAATAATATATACGATGTATTGCAATTCCCACATCTTCACTAGCTTTTTGTCTCCGTCTGCGGAGCCCTTCTTATAAACCTCATTCCCCAAAGGTTACTTGGGGTGGATCGACGGGGTGCCTTCTTTGAACCCCCAAGACGGATGCAAAAAAAAATAGTGTATATGGGGGAATTACATTACATCAGCTTTACCCACTGCCACTTGGGTAATGTCCATTTTACCTGAGTAATTCTAGGATTACCCGGACTTCTTACTTTACCCGTAACATATATATTACTATAGTTTACTAGTCTGGGATTAAAAGCCCACAGGGTAAAACGATAGAAAGGAAAATCCTTAATGTGTTTGGAGCATGGGAAATGTGCACCGCTTATGCACAGAGGAAAGTAAATGCACTATAATTCCAAGACATTTCTATTGTGCTGCTATAGAATAACATATCAGACAAGTCTTAACGTTTTCGAAACAAATTTACATCCTTTTTACTGCAATTATTTGTCAGTAGTCAAACTCCACCCACCTTATTCGGAGGGGCCAATCTGAGCTTTAATCTGCAGACAACAAGGCTTGTTGCTGTTATAGAGTTAGTATAAAGGGAATTGTTTTGCAATTCTCTGATAAAGGCAATTAGGTACATATATGTAGCATGGTTAGCCTTGCAAAGTCAGGTGCATTTCAAGTTCTGTGAATTAGAAATGGCTCAACTTTTAGAGCTAAATTACATGGAAACAAGGCGAAATAAATATGAAAATATATTGCAAAGTTGTTGCATTACGTACAGCTAAACATTTAATATAAAAAGTATTTACTGTCCTTTTAATGTCACTCAGCAGCATATTAAAGGGACATAAACCTCAAAACTGAAATGCAGATGGAAACATTTCAGTTTGGAAAACAATTGTTTTTCCATTATAAATGTATTAGCAAACATGCTATGCCTGTTTCACAAATAGCCTTTAGTTTGCACATAGCATAATTACATGTGTTACTTAGAAAAAAGAAACAGGGCTAATATCAGTAAATAGATTCAAATATTCAAAAATAACATTCTGCAAAATCTTAGTAAAAGAGCAATACACATCAAAAGTTATTTTTGATTGAAATGTAGCAAAAATCTAACAATGACTGCTAGCAATATGATAAAATATAACAAAAGATAAAGAACAAAGTTAAAGTGAAGGTCAATTTTGACGAATTAGTGCCCGGTTTTTAATAATCCTATCAAAATTGACATTTCAAGCGTTTTCTTTAAAAACGTACCTTTTAATCCTGAGAGCCGCTGCAGCGCTTCCTCCGCCCATCGCAAGTCCTCTTCTCGGGTCTAAAATGACGAATCCAACTTTATCCAATTTCGATCAATTAAAGCGCCCTTGTTTTTATAGGTTTATTAAAAACCGGGCACTAATTTGTCAAAATTGACCTTCACTTTAACTTAATCAATGCACAATATGGCAGTGTGTTTAAATCACTGCAGTGATCATGATGCAACCATATATAGTGGTAGATTTATCAAGCAGTTGATGCTGCAATCTACCACTGAAGTTTCAGGTCCTCCTGAAACTTATGTTAAGAAACAGCGGACAGGATGATTGACACCTCCTGGATTGGCCGCGAATGTGCAGGGGCGGCATTGCACAAGCATTTCACAAGAAATGCTTGTGCAATGATAAATGCTGACCACTTATGCTATCTGCATTTATCGATGTCGGGCAGACATGATTCTCTACAGCGGATCATGTCCGCCCGACATTTGATAAATCTACCCGATAGCCTTTAAATCAGGTTTACTTGCATAAAAAATTGTTTAAAACACATTGTAGAATTTATGTATATATAAAAAATAGCTTGTATAAGCCAGCTACGGCGTAAAGTTATTGTTGTATACCGCCGTTTGGTAAACCTCACTTTTTAACAATATTCCTGTTACATACAGGGGAACAGAATGTATGCAAGATTTAAAGACAATGAGATAAAAAATCTCTACATTCAGAGAGCGAATATCATAAAACACTTGCCCGGCCAGACCTGTGTTTGTCCGTTACTACTACGCGTTTCTGGGTCACGTCTCTTCCTCAGTTGTCAATACAATCATTTACATAGGTGTCATAAATCTATATTCAAATGTTGCACCTGCTTAGTCAGCAGTGACATATTATTTAGTGATAGTGCAAACTGTGTAATTGATGACGATAGTCGCAGAGTTGGAATGTAGGTGTATAAGGTATATGTACATATGCCAGTGTTGTCCCAAGGACCTATTCAATGGGCACACCACCTGGCTGATTTTACTGACCACCTGGCTAAAATTTGCTAAATTATGCAATTAATTTGTGCTTTTGAAAGCTTAAGTAACATTTAAAAATAACAGAAAATCTTTTGATATTGCAAATTATTACACTGCCCCCACACATCTAAATCATAATGCCACACAGTTGGCATTTTCTGTGGAGAACACTATTTGCACAGTGATACATTTTTGTTAATGCATTTGTATATTAAAAAAGCTTCTGTTCAACACTAAAATGCATTCATGTGCATTTCAATTTTGAGATTATTGACCCTTTAAAATGAAACAAGAAAGTAGCAGGATGCCCACTTCTGCTATTCCATAAATAAACTGTCTTTAAACATTTTTTTTACAGTTTTATGTCTCTATAATTGGATAATTTAAACATAAGTTATGTCCCTTTAATTGCATAATTTAACATAAATTAATTAAAATTTATGCAACCAACATTAAATAAATATTTACAGATATATATATATATATATATATATATATATATGAATATCTATTTATCTATTTAATGTAAAATATTTACAGTAAATACACACTATAACACTTTATTAAATATGATTCTTCATGTTTTCAGCTACTTGACTGCAAAGGGCTCCAATGCACTTACATATAAATATCTATATATGTGTAAATATGTATTTATGTGTTTATATGTCTGTAAATACACAAATAAATAAATGCATATGCACACTCACACACACACATATATATATACATACATATTTAGACATGCATATGTATGTATCTCTATGTTAAAGCCCCTTGCATACTTTTATTTCTAACACCTGCGACCTCATATCTTTAAACTCTTATAAGTTTTTTTAATGCAATATAAAAAAAAATATCAGACAGTATTAATATGAGTGTAACTGAATTTTTGATGTGTTTTGTGCAACTTTTTTGTCTCGTGTTTTAGTTAACCAGAGCTTGTAAGTTGTGCTATACTGACGTGTTAAATTCAATTTCTGTTGTACGCAGATAGCCAAGAAATACCCCATATAGCTCATGCGCTGTAGTTAGGGCGCCGCTCGTAATCTAGCCCTCAATAGCTCCTGAGCACAACGCTGCACAAAACTGATTTTGTTTAAAAATAAAATAAAAATTATGTAATGACTGATTTTATTTTTTACATTATGTCCCTTCTGTAGAAGTATTTGGACAAGTCACTTTAATATGTATATAAATCCTATGCTATAATGAGCAAGATGCAAGGCATGCACAATTTAATGCAATTTAGAAAAAAGTATTGTGGGAATTACCTTCTCGTTTTTTTTATGTGTTTTTTCCCCTTAAGTAGACCCTGGCAGAGACTCTAAACTGTTCTGTCTTCAGTAGGTATCTGCTGTAGCTGGGGTGCAGGGGTGATCTCATTACTGACTTCTCAAGGGAAGCAAAATTCAATTTGAAATGAATAGAAATGAAACAATTACACAGCTCGGTAATGTGATTTGCTAGAGCCGTGTGCATAAATATTACAGGAGCTGGAGCCAGACTGGAAAACAGCGCCGGGGGGAGCATGGGAGTTGCTTAATAATTGTTCCAGGGGATTCTAATATCCCTATAATTTAAACAATTGTGCACATCTGAGTCCTGGGACTCTTCTTTTCATGGGCTGATAGGGACAACTCAAACAAGTTGTATTTTATTCAGAACAGGAACATCCTATTAAATAAAAAAAGCATCAGAAAACATTGTTATAGTGGTGGTAGCCCTCTGTGTCCACAGTGACATCATGTCAGATATAGGGGCCTATTTACTACGGTGCGAACGGACATGATGGAGCGGACATCCAATATAGCGGATCATGTCCTCTGCACATCGATAAATGCCGACAGCATATGCTATCTGCATTTATCATTGCACCAGCAGTTCATTGCCCCCTGCAGATTCGCGGCCAATCGGCCGTAAACAGGGGATGTCAATCAACCCGATCATATTTGATCATGTTGATTTCTGTCCGCGGCCTCAGAGCAGGTGGACAAGTTATGAAGCAGCGGTCTTTAGACCGCTGCTTCAGCCGGAAATAAGGGGCATCAAGCTCCATACGGAGGTAGATAAATATGCCCCAAAGTTTGGATTTCATATCCCTTTAATTTCAGCTCACTCTAAAAAAATTGAAATGTGGCAGACATACTCTTAAACCCTTTGGCTACCTGAGAGGTATTTAGTGTATTGCCAAATACCCTGCACAGTGAGATAAACTCCTTTCAAGCTAAAATTTGCCTTTCTATACACAAGAGACTTTTTAGATAATCTCTCCAGACCAGAGAGTTCTAGACAAGTGTCCCCTAAATATTAATAAATGTTGTCCCTAAATGTGAATGTCTTGTTTGTTTATATCTCTGTGACCTTGAAACATTGAATTTTGGTCTTTAGAGTTCATGGACTGACTGCAGCCTGCAAAAAAGTATGACCTGCTAAAGACGTGAAAAATCCAAAAAGAAAATTCTGCACTAATAATAATTTAATTAATACATTATTGTTTGTATATAACTATGTGTTTAACCATACTGGGAGCTAGTTGAACACATCTGGTAAGCCAATGACAAGAGACCATTGGGCCTATTTACCAATGTGCTGCACATCGCGGCACCTCAATAAATGCCTCCAGCATACGCTGTCGGCATTTATCATTGCACCAGCAGTTCTTGTGAACTGCTGGTGCAATGCTGTCCCCTGCAGATTAGTGGCTAATTGGCCGCTAGGAGGGGGGGTCAATCATAAGAATGCTGCTCCCTACCTTCTCCGCCACCTTTTAGGTGCCCGACTGAAATCATCCCAATCTGATACGATCTAATCATGTCCGCTCAACCCTTAGTAAATTTACCCCAAAATCAAAATCATGAAAGTTTAATTCGGATTTTTATGTCCTTTTAATCTGTGCAACAGCATCTCCTGAAGCCACCTCTCATTGTCACTTATTTGTACTTGTATTAAGTTTGTTTCATAGTCTTTCAATGATAATAACCAGGTTATTTAAAGAGACATACACATTAATGTGAAATGCGTTACAGCTATGTTTGCAATATGCTGTAATTACAAAAAAAGGTAGCACAAGTTTTGTTATAAGTTTTCTCATACATGCAATTCACCAAACATACACAGCGGAGCCACCTACACCAGCATCTTCTAAAGCATGTGCAGAAATGTTTCTTAGCAAATCATTAGATTGCATATGTAAATTTGGAAAAAAAACAATGTTCTAGAAGGAAAAAAAGAATGTGTCAGATCTATTTTCATTAATATGGAAGCTTAAATTGAATTTAAGCTTGTGCATAATGCTGTAATATTAATTGGCTGTCAATGGACTCCTACACTTGTATTAATGCTTATTGGTTGATGTAAATAAGCCTCCTGAAATATGATTTTCATTCTTCTCTTCCTAGACATCACCTGCTGCCCTCCTGGTCACTCAAACTGTCTGAGTTGAGAGTAATGGATAGCGGATATTACACTTGCACTGCTTCTAACCTGGCAGGAAACTCGTCTCTTACATACAACTTGGAAGTACAAGGTAATTGCAATAGGAGTTAAAGGGACATTATACACTAGATTTTTCTTTGTGTAAATGTTTTGTAAATTATTTATTTATATAGCCCATCTGGGTGTGTTTTTCTAAAAATGTATAGTTTTGCTTATTTTTTTTTATTAAAATTGTGCTGATTTTCAGACTTCTAACTAAGCCCCAAAGTTTTAGATGTATACTGATGTATACAGACTTCAGACTGCATCTGTTTGTATAATGGGTCTTTTCATATGCAGGGGAGGGGGGAGGTTCTGCTATCAGCCCCTTTAAGTGGGTGCCCCAGGCGTAGCTCATTAATAGTGTTAAATTGGGAGCTTCTAAGTAATTTTTAAAAAGGTTTTACACTGGATTTTTATATCAGTATCTGTGCATATAATTCTTTATAGTAGTGTCTAGTACATGCCGTTAAATGAAAATTGGTTTATGCTGCCCCTTTAAGATAAATAATTGCTCTACAAATGATATATAGGAAATGCAATTCTATTAAATGTATAGTTTAATAAAAGTCAATAATTATATCCAGTGATATGTATTCTTTCAACTTCACAATTCAATGCCAGAATACAGTCTTGTCCCTATGGAAAAGAATGTTACAGAACTGTGATTTCATTTCTGCAAGATCATGTGGGCTCAGCCTCTGAGTTAAATGTGTAATATTCCCACAGAAACCCAAATGATATTTACTCGTGAATAAAAACATACAAGACAAATATAATGAAAAAAACACAACTTAACTTGGGGAAGAAAGGAGGTCAAGTAAAACTATTAAGATAAAATATTGTAAAAAAAACTATTTGAAAAAAAAATGAAATTGGTAGTCACTGGGGACAACGCATACAGGAGAAGTCAGTACTGAGGGGTAAAAAAAAGATACTACTGAATAATGATAGTTGAAAAGTTGTGAGACATACTTTGCCATATATTTGGTATCCTGTGTAATGAACCTAGAAGAAAAGTGAGTTATTGCCTTATTTCCTGTATCTGAAAAGCGTCAGTGTTTCTACTCCAACCTCTTTTTGGTTTAAAAAAAGTATGGTACATTTCTTTCTATTCTGGATATAAAATCTCTAAACAGGTTCCCATAGGTCCCCCCTTTTAAAATGCCACTGTACCCAGGTTGTTCTCCAATGTACTGGTGGCTTTTACCTATGGTGGCTCAAGCTCAAGAAATTTCAGAAGTGCCTTATCTGGACTACATTCTTGTACAAGCATCCTCCCTTCAGCAGCCTAAATCACACAGAGTAAATAGGTGCAATGGTGTTTATGACTCACAAATGCTTTGTACCTCCTAAATTAAAAAAAACTAGGTATAGGATGCGGTGTCAAATGTGCAAAGATGAATGCAATCAGTATAATTAGCATAAACTCACTCAGCGTGTGTACAGTCCCAAGCCTATGATTAAGGCTGTCAGGGCCGAAACGCGTAAGGCGTGCCTGGCTAGTCTATGCTTTGCATTTTTTATTCCATGTGAGCCTGTAAATATGTTTTAACACTTTTCCAAATACATTTTTGAAGTTTTAGCTGCTCTGTTTCATCGTTTGTTAAATCACACAGAGGCCTTGCTTCATATGCTTTGCAAAACACAGTTTATGCATACATTTGCTAAAGAGCTCCCTTGTTTCTCAAAGTTTAGTCTCCTTTCTAGGGCCAATAATAGACTCAGTGTCTTTGAGGCTGTCTCTGACAGAAAGCACAGGATCAAGCTTCGCAATTCAATGTGCTCATCTTCAGCACACTCCTCTTCTTAAGATGGCGCAGCACATGTTAGTTTTGGGTCTGATGGTGGCTATTCAGATGCCTTGGTCTTTGCCAGGTTTTGTCTGAGACCTCTGCAGCTGTTCATTCTATGGCAGTGGAACAGGGATTATGAGGACCTGTGTCAAAGGATCCTTCTGGATCAGGAGAAAAGTTGTTGTTGTGGTGGCAGACTCACCAGTCTTTTATCCAAAAGACCTCTCTTTCTTCAGCCATTTTGCAGGTGATCATTAGCGTAAGGGGTTGGGAGGGGCTGTCTGGGGTTTTCGGAAAGCACAGAGGATTTGGTCTCCTTGGGAGTCAAGATTATCAATCCATATTCTGGAACTCTGTGTGATCTTCAGGGCACTAAAGAGTTGGCTCAGGCAGGAACCCTTGCTACGTTTGCAGTCAGACAATTTCACAGCTGTGGCTTACATCATTGTTTCTCAAAGCGGTCCTCAAGTATGCCTAACAGGTCAGATTTTCATTATAGCTAAACTAGAGCACAGGTGAAATAATCAGCTGATGAGTGAGAGCAGGTTAGTAACGATTGTAACTGATCAGCTGATTATTTAATCTGTGCTCTAGTTCAGCTATAATGAAAACCTGGCCAGTTGGGGCTACTTGAGGACCACGGTTGAGAAACACTGGCTTACAACAATCATAAAGAGGTTACTCAAGGTTCCCTGATGATGAAGGAGGTGTCTTGCAGCATCAAGTGGATGGAATGCCATCAGTCCCTGATTTCGGTCATCCACATCCTGGGGGTCAACAGCTATGAGGGGGGGTTCTTAGTTGTCTGCACCTCCACTTAGGGGAGTGGTTTCTGCATCAGGAGGTATTCTTCCATATATCTGAGAAACTGGAGTTTGCCAATGAGAGATCTCATGGCCTCTTGCTTGAATCGCAAGCTTCCCTCTTTTGTGCCATGTCTCACAGACTCATGTAGATTTGGTGGATGCCTAGTAGTTCCTTGGTCATAGAGGCTAATGTACATCTTTCCTTCTATTGTGTTGCTTTCCAGAGTGATAGCCAGAATGAAGCAGGAAGCGGCTTCAGTTATTCTGATCATTTCAGCCTCTTTGGTATGTGGACCTCATTAAAACGTTTTCTTGCCTGCCTTGGTGGCTTCCTCTCAGAGACAATCTCCTTCTTTCATCAGGACCTCAAGACTCTAGCTTTGACAGCCTGGCTATTAAACATCTGATATTGCCTAACAGGGGGTTGTCTAATAAGGTGGTTAAAACAATGATCCAAGTTAGAAAGCCTGTTACCAGAAACATCTACCACAAGGTGTGGAAAACTTTGCTGGCATGGTGTGCATAGAAAGGATTCCATTGGAATTCCTTTTGGATGCCTAGGTTTGGGTGGCTTGGAGAAGGCATTGTCAGCCAGTTCTCTTAATAGTCAGATAGATAGATAGATAGATAGATATTCATATTTTAACTAGTCATTTTATTGTTTCAACACACTGTTTGGAATCACTAGGTTCCTTTTTTTTGGCTTGATTTTTTTTCTGACGTTCTAGTACAATTATCTAAGAAAAAGAACAAAAACGCCCTTTAGTTCTAGTACATGTAATCTTCCATATTGAACACTTAAAATATGAATAATTTCTCAGTAGAATTGCATTGTTTTCCAATCACTTAAAGAGGCAGTAAACACCTTAAAGCAGTGGTCTCAAAGTACAGGCCCTGGGGCCATTTGCGGCCCCCAAGATTGTTTCATATGGCCCTCCCTTGTTTAATAGGTAAACCATTAATTTGGGCTGTAAATTCTTTTTTAGGGTTCTAAAAAGTGTAACTAGTTGATGTTCTATATAGTCACTCACAAGATAAATATAAATGCAAGCCTCTAGTGTAGACTCCCACCATGCACTACTTGGATAAATGTCACTTTTAACATTGTTATACAGTTTCAAAATGATAACTTCACTTGGCACTTACAAGATAAATTTAGATAAATACAAGATAAATAATTGGCTAAATGTCACTTCCAGTATAGCTAGCACTAACACTTGGCCAGTGGCCCCCAGATACATTGAGTTTGATACCCCTGCCTTAAAGGGATATAGAGAGATGCACTCAACTGAGACAGAACAAAAGCTAGAAAAACGTCCATGCTTGTCCATTTAGCTCACTGTGCCTTTCTCAAAGGAGGAATATTGTGTAGCATTACAGTCTTATCCTGTCAATAGACAGCCCAACCCAGAAATACTAGGCAGTTCTCCTCTAAATGAGGGGAAACAAAGAAGACGTATGTTTCGGCCTCTCTGGGGTTCCCATTTTCCTCGTTCAGAGGAGAATTGCCTTGTATTTCGGGGGGTGAACTATTCTTTTCAGGTGGAATTAGACTGATATATTTCAGGAAAGTTCTCTATATAAAGTATAATTCTACTAAAAGAGGCTGCTCCCAGGTGGTGACCGGCAAGCGAACAAGAGACTGAGCAGTTGTTTGTTCCTGGTAGAGCGCTTCTCTTTCTTGAATACCTTAAACACCTTGTAATTACACGACAATTTGTTGTCTTGCTATAGAATAACAAATCAACTAAATCTAAATATTTGTTTGCTTCAGCTGTTGTGGCCAAGCTCCACCCATCATTCACCTTATGGAGCCAATCGTGGCTTGAGTCTGCAGACAACAAGACTAGTCATGGTCACAATGTTAGTATTGAGTGCATTGTTTTGCCGTCCCAATTAGGGACATATATATAGCAGGGTTAGCCTTTATAAGACTGCAGGTGCATTTTCAGCTCCGAGAATAAAGAAAGGCACAATTTTGAAATGGGGCAAAATAAATAATGAAAGTATATTGCAAAGTTGTTTTATTATGCACAACTAAACATTTTTATATTATAATCTCTGGGTGTTTACTGTTCTTTTATAGGGGGATTTCAGTATAAAAATAAAGAGGAGATGTTAGCATTTTATCTTTAAATATCTTTACTTTTATATATTTAACCCTTTGCAAGAGTTACCATATATCAATGATCAAATATGTGCTCCCACTCAATCCTTGTGCTGATCTAGATTAGGGTACAGCCAGTAATTAAAGCATACATACATATGCCTGCACTTGAGATCAGGCAGGGGTTAAATATTTAGGCTCCCATTCTAATGTATCCCAGTGATTTTTATTTCTTTAACTACCATTTGATTTATTAAAACCAATCGACTTACATAGAAACATACGGCGAGATTACGAGTTTTGCGTTAGAGGCTATGCGGTGCTAACGAGCAGTTTTCTCTCACCGCTCACTTACATACAGTGCTGGTATTACGGGTTTTCAGAAACCCGTCGTTAAAAGACAAAAAGTGAGCGTTGAGCAAAACTTAGCTCCAAATCTCACTTCAATACCAGCGCTGCTTAATTCAGCGGTGAGCTGGTTCCAATCAGCCAATAGAATGCAAGCTCAATCCTATTGGCTGATTGGATCAGCCAATAGGATTTTTTCTACCTTAATTCCGAATGGCTGATAGAATTCTATCAGCTAATCAGAATCTATGGGATGCCATCTTGGATGACGTCACTTAAAGGAACCTTCATTCGGTCGTAGCCGTCAGAAGAAGAGGATCCTCCGCGTTAGATGTCTTGAAGATGGACCCTCTCCGCGCCGGATGGATGAAGATAGAAGATGCCGTCTGGA
>CAJPDP010127741.1:0-11715 GCA_905336975.1 Bombina variegata variegata | reverse complement strand
AATAAAAACACCCTAGCCTACAATAAACTACCAATAACCTTTAAAAGGGTCTTTTGCGGGGCATTGCCCCAAAGAAATCAGCTCTTTTACATGTAAAATAAAATACAAACACCCCCTCAACAGTAAACCCACCACACACACAACCAAACACTCCAAATAAAAACCTATCTAAATAACCTAAGCTCCACATTGCCCTGAAAAGTGCATTTGGACGGGCATTGCCCTTAAAAAAGCAGTTAGCTCTTTTGCCGCCCAAAGTCCCTAACCTAAAAATAATAACCCATCCAATACACCCTTTCAAAAACCTAACACTAACTCCCTGAAGATCAACTTACCGGGAGACGTCTTCATCCAAGCCGTGCGAAGTGTTCTTCCAGACGGGCAGAAGTCTTCATCCAAGCCGGGCAGAAGTGGTCCTCCAGACGGCAGAAGTCTTCATCCAGACGGCATCTTCTATCTTCATCCACCCGGCGCGGAGTGGGTCCATCTTCAAGACATCCGGCGCGGAGCATCCTCTTCTTACGATAGTTGCTGAAGAATGAAGTTTCCATTTAAATGACATCATCCAAGATGGCGTCCCTTACATTCCAATTGGCTGATAAAATTCTATCAGCCACTAGGAATTAAGGGGGGAAATCCTATTGGCTGTTGCAATCAGTCAATAGGATTGAGCTTTCATCCTATTGTCTGATCCAATCATCCAATAATATTGAGCTCGCATTCTATTGGCTGATTGGAATAGCCAATAGAATGCAAGCTCAATACAGAGTACTTCCGGAGTAAAGGAAGCGGGGATTATTGGCTAGATTTGCTAATTTTCTAAACAATAATTTTATTAAATGGAGGATTTTAATCTTATGACTTTATCTCCACCATAACTCAAATGAGTATTGCTTTTTCTCTGAAAATAAACTTCTGCAAGAAGCAAATCAAACCTATCTTCTGCTGATGAGAGCTAATAAACTTGAAACAGCTGTCCAGATTTGTTGTTTTTTTGGGTTTTTTTTGCTGCACCCGCTCCATAAAGGGAATTGCAATTGGAAGCAAAAAGCATGAAATTTTTTTGTATTCCTATGCATATCTTACCCATATGCATATCTTACGCAGAGTTCCCTGGTACATTTGTATCAATGTATACAGAGTACTTCTATGGTAAAGCAAGCGAGAATACTTGCCTAGATTTGCTAATTACAATAATATAATAAATCTATGGCTCTTACTATATAAAACATACATTCAGCAATCGTTACTCAAATAATTTTGGGGGAAAAAAATCTGTTTCTTCTTCTTAAAAATAATCTCTTATTTTACTTGTTCTTCTTTGCAAGCTTTGTTCTAGAAGTTTCGATACAGATGGTCTTTTTAGGAATGTATTACTATGATAACTTCTCTGATTTCCACATTCTGTGTAATACTATGCAACTTCATAACTACATATGATTTAGTCAAAGTAAAGAAAATCTATTCATTCATTGTATGCCTGCAGTCATATTCAAGCATGGCTGACCTGCTAAGTGAACACATAAAAGTTGTCTTTCTTGTGTATTTCTTAGTGCATTGAAATGTACACAGATAGGACTTTGATAAACATGAGTAGTGGATTGCTGTAGACTTTGTGTTATACAGATAAATAATTTAGTTCTTTATTGAATATTAAACTTTGTTTAAAGCTATGACATTCTTCATCACATTTTTAAAACATAACAAGGGTAATACATTTTGGATAAGTACTCAGGTTTTGAAAAACAGATTCAAGTTAAAGAGACATTACATTTTTTTTTATTAGTTTATGTATCTTATATACAAGCTGTTATGTAGTGTTTTGCAAAATATGTGCATAAAAAATATTTTACCAGCAAACTTTGGGCTCACTTCCATTGAGCCATAAAAAAATGAAGCTGTAAGTTACCAAAGTGGCCGAGAGCTAAACGTAGTTTATGGCTCCATTTTAGTCCCAGGTGTTCATTTAAATATTTTGTGCATTGCATGCAGTCGCTCTTTTTGTGTAGGTGTAAATTAACGTTGTGTTAACACTTCCATGTCGGATTTCATGAAAATCAAGTTAAATGCTATGGTAACCTAACCTTACACTATTCAATGTATGTTTAACGTTTGCACTCCTTATCTGTGATTACCTCTAAAGAGAAAAAAACAACAAAGATAAACTTATTAATGACACATTTTTTTTAACTATGAGCAAATACTATTTTTATTATAATTATATTTTTCACTTTATTAATACATGTAATATGTAATGCTGCCCTAGGCATAGGTTTAGTTTGAATTTTTTTTAGATAATTGCTTGAATATATTTTTATGTTTAAATACATACTGATATTTCTATAAGAACATAGGTGCAACTATTCCTATACATGGGACAACAATAAATATTATTATTATTTTTTTCTACATTAAAACACTTGAATTATGTGCAATTTTTTAAATTCCAATGGGAAATAGGTCTGAAAAACCTCCTTTAACCTCTTTTACACCAAGTTGAGTTTGGTGTAATGTATTGAAAGCCTCTAACAGTGTATACACGGTTTGCGATTCATTGGAAACCTAGCATAAGTTATTGGTTAACGGCTTCTAATAATTTCTATGGGTCATTGCTGATATTAAGGTATAACGCACCATCGGAAGCATTAGATTACCTAAATTGCTTCCGACAGCATATTTATTGGTTTGCAACCTTGTGCAAACCTAATTACAGCTCAATGAAAGCAAACCCTTTGTTGGGTGTCACTCTTTCAGGCATTCCAGAGACTCCCCTTAAAAGCTTCTTGTACATATGTATCTGATCTCCTTTGCTTTGGCAGATACAAATAAGCTCTTGCACTGATTTAAGCACACACTGTGTAGCATATCACACGTTCAGGCACACGTTATTGGCACAGTAGTCAAAATTATAGTTTCATGATTCAGATCTAGCATGCAATTTAAAACAAAACTTTCCATTATATTTCCATTATCAGTACATACACATTATTTTTATATGCACACTTTCTGAGGCTCCAGTTCCTACTGAATATGTGCAAAAGTGCACTGGATATATATATATATATATATATATATATATATATACACTATATATAAGCATTTTGTAATTGGCTAATGGCTTTCACATGATACTGGGAAGGAAAAAAAATAGATTAACTTTGAAATATGACAGAAAAGATTCTGCTGCTCATTTCAAATTTAACGTATATGTTAGTGTATATGAATCCATTGACTGGTGCATATGCATGTGTTCACCTGTTACAATTGAAAGCATTTGTATGGTTTAAAATCTTTAAATATGTTTTACAAAATATGAAAGGAAAAAAGAAGTGTAATTTTTTTCTTTGGCTCAAACTATATGATAATAACTTGTACAGTTTTAGTAGAGTTCTTTTGAATCTAGTGTTTTTATGTTTTATTTATATTATGCACACAGTATAAGTGCTGGTAAATATGCAGTAAACTGTAATATAGCTAAAACCTCACTCACCATATTAGTACTTATTTTTCTTAAAGGGACAGTGTACTACAACATTTTTATTGTTTAAAAAGATAGATAATCCCTCATTACCAATTCCCCAGTTTTACATAACCATCATGGTTATATTAATACACTTTTTACCTTTGTGATTACTTTGTATCTGAGCGTTTGCAGACTGCCCCCTTATTTTAGTTTTTTTGACAGACTTGCATTTTAGTGAGTCAGTTGTGACTCATAAATAACTCCACAGGAGTGATCACAATTGTATATACCTTGCACACGTGAGCTAGTGCTGTCTAGCTGTGAAAAACTGTCAAAACGCATAAATGAGATAAGAGGCAGCCTTCAAGGGCTTAGAAATTAGCATTTGAGCCTAACTAGGTTTAGCTTTCTACAAAGAATACCATCAGAACAAAGCAAATGTAATGATAAAATAAATGTAAAAGTTGTCTAGAATTGCATGCCCTATCTGAATCATGAAAGTTTAATTTTGACTAGACTCTCCCTTTTAATTCAATTATGTTATATCCACATATTTATATTTATGTTATTGTTTAAAGGTTTTGGTTTTGTGCAAAAGTACAGTTTAATACATTACTGAAAAAATATCCAATCTTTTTTCTGCTGGTCTGGACAAAAATGTATTTTATTAGTTGCATTTACTAACTATTTCCGGACAATACGTGAATGGCATAAAAAAGCTTTAAGAAAAGGACCTATTCAGCCAAAACTGTTGCATTAATCTCATACTTTGACATGTTCTACATACAGACTTATGCAATAATTCATCTCATTCTTTTGTTTTCAATATTTTCAGGATGGCCCATCAATCTTCTGTTATTTATTAATTTATTTATTTTGTTACAGCAGCTGAAATATTTATGAATTGTCAGCATTCTATAGTTGAAATCATCTCATCAATTGGCACTAAACTACTGATAACTCTCAAAACTCTAATCTGTACCTTTCTATAGAGAGTGCATTCACAGAGTTGGTGAATGAACGTTGTGATTCAGTGCATTATTTTAAAAGTGTATGTGAAATGATAAATACGCAAAAGTGGTCCTTTTTGGCACATCTAAAGTACTGTATTAAAGAGTTAAACCTCTGTTTTAGATCAACAAATACACATACACAAATTCAGTGTGATTATGCTAATTATGGTGTAAAGGGTAATATATAGTGCCAGTGTTTATGAGGCAAGAAAGAGAAAATGTGTGTTATGTGTATATGAATGGGATAAACACTTCTGATATCTTCATAAGGATGGAAACTATAGTAAAATAATTGAGGCTATGCACCCATATTCCCAGCTAGGTAACTGGTGTGCCCACATATGGAGCTTATAAGGCAGCATCCTCTGTCAACAATGTGCTGCCACACCGTCATCAGGGCTTGTCAATCACCCCAAACAAATCAGACTGGATTCAGGGTTCTTAACTTGTTTACTCAGCTTGATAAATTGAGCCCTATTTGTGAACGTAGTCATGGTCTATAAAATGCTGTATAAGATTTAGACCAATCTCAAATTGTCCCTAAAATTTAGGGTAAAACGTATGCATAAATTGTTTATTAAAATCTGTTTATGCAAACAAATATCAACATGTTAGCTATTAAGAGTGTAATGGCTTTTAGATGTAGAATGCTGAGTTCTTTGTTTTTTCATTTGTTTTTGAATATTAATTTCTTTATTTTTCCTCCTCCCATCATTTAGCATTTTGCAGTAACTATGTTTCTTGTTGCATTTCTAATTAAACTAACCAATTTGGGGATATGTATTAACGAGATATGTTTACGAAGTAAAAATGTCCTAATTGTTTTTCTTAGTAGATAATATGGTCTCCTTTAGGAAGATAAGCATCACTGTTTTCTGATTTTCTTCACAGTGCTCCCCGTTGACAATCTTAAGGATTTCACTGTGGGATACAAACTAATGTGCCTGCTGACTATCAAATGTTTTTTTTTTTGTTTTTTTTAAGTCATGTGTTCTATCCTACTTAGTACAGGCAGGTAAAAAAAAAACAAAGCACAATTAAAAGTAAAGAAAAAGAACTGCAATTAAAAGCAAATTTACACATAAAATGTATATATTTAAATAGTTCAACGCATGTTAACTGTTGCAGTGTTGATGTTTGTTTATAGCAGCATAAACTAAAAACCTAAAATAACAGTTGCTACAATCTCCAAGGTTTACCTAACAGAAGTTATCTAACATCTGTCATGGTCTTTGCTGGAGTCCAAGTTGAAGTTCATTCAAGATTTCTTAGGGTGGCGTAGCATCCATAGATTAGATCAGATCATACACTAAAGGCTGGCTCACATATTTGGCAGTGAAGATTATGACAAAAGCATGTATCAGAGCCTTCAGATAAACAGTAGGTCAATGATTACATAGACTCCAGTAAGCAGACATAGGGAAGAACACATGACTAGACTTCGGTGTGGGTAAGCAGAAAAATGAGCTGGAACAACAGGAACAGAGCTATAAAATACCAAACCGTGTACTACAAGCAGCCATGGGTGATACAAGCAAATGAATCTTGACCAATAAGTCATGAGATGAAGAAATAGTGGAACTGATAGCAAGACTATGGCAGATGTATTGTGCTTCTGAGCTACATGAATCAGTGTTAAAGCAGTGATTTGGTTCTTGTGCTACAGAGATTAGAGGGTTAATTTGAAGAGCTGTAACTCAGGTCTTATACAATGCAGAGATACAAAAGAAAAGTGCAGAGCTGTAATTCAGGTCCTGCATTGCAGAATATATTAACTGGTTGCAGCTCTGTAGCATTAGTCATGTGATGTAGATGTATATGTATTGGTTGCATAGCTTTCACTCTTGCAATGCTGAGGTACAGAAACTGATTGTATAATTGTAACAAAGGTGCAAATATACAGGAATTGGTTGCAGGGCTGTATATATTATGTATATATATTTAAACATGAATTACGGCTGAGTGTGTGCCGGAAACATTGCTTTTGTTTGTTGGACCCTGTACCTATGTGAACAATAAAGGTATTTTAAAGATTCCAGCAGCTGGAGGATTTCCTTTTTTTTCTAGCACTGCAGAGATGTAAACTGGTTAAAAAGCTGTTACAAGGTTACTGATTTAGAAACTGATTGTATGGATTTAACAGATGTGTTATTGCTGCAGATATATATCAGTTGGTTGCAGGTCAGTAACGAATAACTAGTACTACTATGGTTTCAGTTGTAAAAGAGGTTGGAAGTGCAGATACATTGGAACATATAGTAGTAAAGTTATAGATATTAGCAAAAAATGTGAAAAAATAAACCAAATAAGACAGACAGTTAAACTATAGATTTAGCAAACATTCAACATAGGAATAGCTAGAGACAAAGATGGAGATCTGTGCAGCAAACATGCAGAGGTCTGTTATGTATGTCCAAGGTGAAAGCCAAGAAGGCATAACTGTGAAATACACATTGAACACTGGTGTTCCAAAAAAAATGTTGTCCCTTGGAAGCTAAATTTCATTATATCATTATATCATTATATCATTATATCATTATTTAGACATGAGCATTCTGCAGTTTTGTTAGCTGCCGAATGCAGAAGAAACCCACCACTCGCAGCCTTTGACTCTTTTCAGAGCTGGATATTTTCTTCTGAGAGTGCAAATACACATATTAGTGTGTTGAACTTTCACAAGAATAAATTTTGCTTCTAAAAAATTTTGCTTCATTTTTTTTTTTTTAACTTTACTTGAATGAGAAATGAAGGTAATATTGGTTTTCAGAAGCATTGAGCAATAGAGAAATATTGTTGTTACTTGTCAAGTAATATATTTGAAGAAATGGATATTTACATATTACTCCTAACTTGGATCATTTCATTTATAGAGGATACACAATAAATTTACTTATATATGTTTTCATTTGACTTTATTCATAAAGTTATAGAATGTGCATCCAAAAGAATGTCAGAGGCTTTATTAGTATTTTATATTATGGTCTGAGCACTGTTATGAATTCACATTATTGTAATAAATTCACATTATTATAGTGTTAGTTAATAATGTATAACCATTTTTATTTCAAAAAGAAATACTACAGCTTATTTATGAAGTCACACAGTAGGAATTCATTCTTACAATTTGAATTTTCAGTGGCATCGAAATGTAATAGTTCAATATTATTTATTGAATTGAAGGGTGTTAAGAAAAATATTGATATAACAATATAACCATATAAGTGTTAATGCAATGGATGTGTCTCTCTAAGACATTACAAGTGATCTAGTTTTGCGAAAAAAATAAAAATACAAAAATAAACAAAACATTGCGTGTTATACAAACACAATACAATGCGATTGATAAATGAATGAGTGTCCTGAATCCTTATCTTTTGTGATAAGCAAAAAGATAATGTGTGTCCCCAAAGTGTCCAGAATTTGTATCCAAAAGTTATTTTAAAATATCTCCAAGTATGATCAAAAAATATCCAAAAACAGGATTATGTGAAAAAAAGGTGTACACCAAAAAATAAAACTGAAGTGGAAAAAACCCTCAGACGGAGGTGATGAAATGCTACAAAATATAATCCAAGTATATAAAAAGTGTCCAAATAAGAAAAAATATATTTGCTAATTATATCCAATGAGTATGAGTTGTATTTCTTCAGTATAATCTTCAATTTCCAATACAATCCTCAAAATTAATGATGCTGTACGAGTGTCCTATGTCCTATAATCTTTTATAGGACATAGGACACTTGTACAGCATCATTAATTTTGAGGATTGTATTGGAAATTGAAGATTATACTGAAGAAATACCACTCATTGGATATAATTAGCAAATATATTTTTCTTATTTTTTCTTATTTGGACACTTTTTATATACTTGGATTATATTTTGTAGCATTTCATCACCTCCTTCTGAGATTTTTTTCCACTTCAGTTTTATTTTTTGGTGTACACCTTTTTTTCCACATAATCCTGTTTTTGGATATTTTTTGATCATACTTGGAGATATTTTAAAATAAGTTTTGGATACACATTTTGGACACTTTCTTTGGGGACACACATTATCTTTTTGCTTGTCACAAAAGATAAGGATTCAGGACACTCATTCATTTATCAATCACATTGTATTGTGTTTTGTATATCACTCATTGTTTTGTTTATTTTTTCGCAAAACTAGATCACTTGTAATGTCTTAGAGAGACAAATCCATTGCATTAACACTTATATGGTTATATTGTTATATCAGTACCTAGATTGCTATACGTATATCTGTATAAACCTATTGTATCACCATATACATAGTGTTTAATCCTAGGATATCTGAACCCACTATTTAGAATTTTTTATTTTTCCTTCAAGACCAGCCAACACTATTCTAAATGTTACTTTTATCTTTGTTTTTAATCTTCTGTATAGAATAAAATGCTTTTTATTTTAATTTTAATTTTACTTAATTGTATATACCACCTTCTATCCTACCTTAACCTTCTTTAGCTTTTTTAGCGATTTTAGCGCTCCCCTTAATGCCTATATCCTTGTTGCATTCTAAAGACTGGGTTGAGAGATCTTATAAATAGGAGGAGCTTGCATAGTATATTTAAGTGCTGTGGAGACAACCAATATTTACAGTCAAGAAAAATATTATTCAAGTACATATTTTATTTTGCAATTTCGGATTATTAAAATCATTCTAGGTAAACTATTAAATATCTGTTATGGTTCTATATTAAATTTAACAATACAAAATAGTATTATTATTATTATTATTAATAATAATAATTATTATAATAATAATAACATTAATAATAGATCGAAGTAATAAACTATGCTTTTTTATAGGATTATCTATCTTAAAACTATTTTTGCTTTATATGTAATAGCCTTTATGTAGAATTGATTAAGAGAAATAGAGCAAAAAATAAACAAAAAAGTGTATTAGATGTCCATCTAACTATCCTTAGGCATAATAGATCCATACGTTATATAGGAACATTCTCTCAGACTAGATTTGTCTTTTTTTCCTTTAATTTTTTGTATATTTTCCAAGGTGATCTTTATTTTATATGTAAGCTATTTCTATTACATATTTGTCCACAGATTATAACAGTTTTATTTGGATAATTCTTGCCTTAAAATTATTTTAGATTTTTAAACCCAATTTGATTGTGAACCTTCTTTCTTTAGCTTTAATCCATTAATTAATTATTTTATTTTACCTATCCCTTGTATTCCGTTAATTAATTATGTTAATTTACCAATTCTTTGTATTGCCTAGCTTATTATATAAGAATATTGTTTGGTAATAACTAGCTCCTTAAAAAAAATATATATATATTTTGACCCTATTCCTTCATAACTTCTCCCCTCTCTTTCTGCTTCTTTAACTCATCTCTTTAACCTGTTTTTGCCACTGGCACATTTCCTCATTCATTGAAGCATACATCTATCACACCTATCCTAAAAAAGCCCTCACTTCTAACTATTGTCTGGTCTCCTTACTTCCTTTTGCCTCCAAATTATTATAAAGACTAGTTTTAATCACCTTACTCAGTTTATCTCTACTAACTCCATACTTGATTCCCTACAATCTGGTAACACTCAACAGAAACTGTAAAAGTAACAATAATCTATCAGCTAAAGAAAAATGACACTATTAATTACTAATTCTTCTGGATCTATCTGCTGCTTTTGACACAGTTGACCATCCTTTCATCTTACAAATTTTACATTCTTTTGGCATCAGAGACACAGCCCTCTTTTGGTTTTGCTTTTATTGTGAAAAAAACATATATGCTCCTGTTGTGTCTTCTATCAACTTACATGCTGATACGAGAATCACTGTGATAAGAGCTTGGAATCTGCTGAGGGCAGTCTTCCAGATGACTCTGAGGATCCAGTCTGCTTTTTTAGTACTCATGTTAGTGCTTTATTACATATGAGTTTAAGGTATACACTTTGGATGTTAAAATACTACACAATGAGGCACCTTCTTTGTTTTTTCTGTTTTTATTTTCGATTTATACATTCTCCCTTGTAAAACTTATATCCTCCTTGTTTTCTGCTACCACTTTTATGCTTATAACACCCAAATATGTTTTTCCTTTCCTAATATCTCTCCCTATTTACTCAAACAGATTACCAACTGTCTTTCTGCAATTTCCTCTTGGATGTGTCCACACTACCTCCAACTCAATCTGTCTAAAACTGAGCTGCTTCTTATTCCCCTCTCTCTGAGACATTTAACACCTGATAATTCTCTTACAGTTGGAGACTCTATTCGCAACACCCCACTCCGGGTCCGCTGTCTTGTAGTCACTCTTGACTCTGAACTCACATTCACTCCACACATTCAAGCTCTTACCAAACCCTGCGGTGCACACCTATGCAACATTTCTAGAATTTGAGCATTCTGTACTCAATAAACTATATAAATACTAATTAATTCCCTCATTTTTTATGCATTGACTACTGAAATCTACTTCTTAATAGCCTCCTCATACACCACTTTTCCTCCCTCCAATATATCATTAATTCTTCAGCTAAACACATCCACCTAAATTGCCGATCTACATTAGCTGCTCTGCTCTGCTCTGCCAGTCTCTACACTGGTTTCCCATACCCTCTAGAATACAATTCAAAACACTAACCCTAACCTATAAAGCACTAAACAGCCTCATTCCCAACTATATTTCCTCTCTCATCTAAATACTCCCCTAGCCGTCCTCTTTGATCAACCTCTGACTTACGTCTCTCTGCCTCTATTATCTCTACATCCTTCTCTCTTCCCCAATACTTCTCAAGTGCTGCTCCTGTCCTCTAGAACTCTCTACCCCTTTCCGTCAGACTTTCTCCAATCTTATATAATCTTTGTCATTGTGTACCTCTACCTCTGTACCCAGCGCTACAGAATTTTGTGGTGTTATACAAGTTAAAAAAAAAGACCAATTATTAAACTTAGCATACCTGAGCTATAGTGTTCATAACATGCCAGAATTGATTCATTACATTTTTTTTAAATGTGCTGCATACATGAAAATGAATAGGTTAAAGAACTCAACTGAAAGGCTCACACACAAACATTTGACCTTGATGATGTTATATATTTGAAAGTAGGGTTGCACCGATACCATTTTTTTAAGACCGAGTACAAGTACCGATACTTGTTTTCAAATACTCGCCAATACCAATTACCGATACTTTTTTTTAATGTCATGTGACAGTTTACCAAGAACAATACAGACTAATTA
>CAJPDP010127654.1:0-10588 GCA_905336975.1 Bombina variegata variegata | reverse complement strand
AGGGATTAAGAGTTCCCTGGGCATTGAAGATGAACAGTCTCAGGGACCATCTGGTTGGTTTATTTATAAAATATTTTACCAGGAAGGATACATTGAGATGTGTCTCGTTTTCAAGTATGTCCTGGAAGAAACCAGCTTTGTTTAATACAGATTCAACCCCAGATCCAGTCCTTTCCTGTTTCTGATAACCTGAAATCTATATATTTGAATGTCTTTTCAAAGCCAGATAAACAGTCGGCTGTTCCTGATAAAATATATAAGAATTTTCCATTAGAAAAGAATTTGCATACCCAATTTGTTTCCCCTCCTAAAATTGATGCTGCAATCGCTAGACTCTCAAAAAATATGATTTTTCCTGTGGATGATGCAGGATCATTTAAAGATGCCATGGATAAAAAAATGGAGCAAAATTAATAGACTTTATCTTCAACAAGGGGCCTTATTTCATCCTCTGCTTGCTCTTTTTTCTACCCTTAAAGCTACTGAGGTGTAGTCTTCTAACTTGTCTCATGCTTTGCAAGAAAATGAAAATGTAGCATTTTTTCTTTCAGATTTAAAAAATGGTTACTTCCTTCTGCTTATCGGCCTCTGCCAATATTTTGGAACTTAATGCTAAATCCATGGCTACTGCAAATCTTGTAAGTAGGGCCCTATGGCTACGACATTGGGAGGCGGACCCAGGTTCCAAGATGAATTTGAGTTTTCCCTTTGAAGGAGATATGTTGTTTGGCAAGCAATTAGAAGCACTGATATCTAAAAGAACAGGAGGTAAGAGTCATTTTCTTCCACAGGTTACCAGAGGCCGTAGAGGGTTTTCTTTTGCCCACAGACAACGTGGTCAGTATCAAAATTTTAAAAGTACCTCTCGAAGAGATTTTTTTTCATCCTCAAGAGGGAAGATCTAACTTTCAGTTTAGAGGCAGGGGACATGGTAAGTCCCTTACTTCCTTTCAGTCTAGAAAACAATGACGGTGGGTCATCCCAGACCTGGCCACTAGGAGGAAGGCTACACAATTTCGGAGACGTCTGTGTATCCACTATACCAGACTGATGGGTTTTGGAACTTTTTCTATCCGGGTATCATTTTTAGTTCAAAAAGAAACCAGCTCTGCCATGCTTGGTAAAATCTACTCCACTCCCCAGAGATCTTTTAAAAATTGAAGGTAATTCACGAGTTTATCAACAAACTTATGTACAATGGTGTTGTCCAACAGGTACCAATTCAAACTCAAGACAAAGGGTTTTACTCACTTCTCTTTCTGGTAAAAAAGTACTGTTACTGGAGGCCTGTTCTGGATCTTCGTGTTCTCAATACTTTTCTAAAAGTTTAAAGCTTCAAGATGGAGTCTGTTCTTTCAGTAATCAATCTCATCCCTCCAAGAACCTATTTGCATAGACCTCAAGGATGCATACTTCCACATTCCCGTTGCAGAAGTGCACAGAAAGCTCATTTGTTTCACGGTCACAGACCGCCATTTTCAATTTTCAACTCTTCCCTTCGGAATCCCTACTGCTCCAAGGGTCTTTACAAAGGTTTTTGTGCCTCTCATAGCAGAACTACGCATGAGAGGATTATTTGTCATCCATTATCTAGACAATATTCTTCTAGCAAATTCACCTCAACAGGCCTATGCTTACAGAGCCATCCTACTGAAGTTTCTTTAAGATCACGGCTGGAACATAAATTTCCAGAAGAGCTAGCTTCAACCCTGTCAGGAACTAGTGTTTCTAAGAGCACAGTTCAACACTCAAAAGGAGATTGTTTCTCTTCCAGATGCTCACATCAAATTTCTTCTAAAATATTTTCAGCTATTTCGTCATGTCAAATATCTCACAGCTCGTCAGTGGATGAAACTTCTGGAGCATATGTCCTCAGTAATTCACATAGTGAGATGGGCAAGGTGGAGAATGCGCCCATTTCAGATACACTTTCTACAAAAATTCGAAAGAGGCAAAGGCCTATCCCAGCATAACAGAATACCTGCAATTCTGAATATATCCCTCCTTTGGTGGTTAAAGATCAAGAACCTATCAAAGGGACTTCCTCTTCAAGAGCCGGACACCATCAAGACCGGATGGGGAGAACATTGCCAAGGAAAATTCACTCAAAGAACATGGAAGAAGCAATTGCAGTCTCTGCCAATAAACATCCTGGAGATCAGGGCAGTCTTCTTGGCTCTTCGTGCCTTTCAGCAACTACTAATAGGAAAGGCGGTGAAAATCCTCACAGACAACAGGACAGCTGCAGTATACCTACAATTTCAAGGAGGAACAAGGAGTTTAGGTGCCTTAAGGGAGGTGTCTCCAATCTTCAAGTGGGCTCAACACCACATTCAGTTCCTCTCTGCGGTCCATGTTCCAGGATCAGAGAATATTCAAGCAGATTACTTGAGCAGAAGTCAAATTCTTCCAACAGAATGGCAAATAAACAGGTGGCTGTTTCAGAGGATTGTCGGTTTCTGGGGACATCCGGAAATAGATCTCATGGCCTCTGCCTTGAATCATCAAGTTCCAAGGTTTTGCAGTCTTTACCCAACACCTCTTTCCATGGAAGTAGATGCCTTTCTTTACAAATTGTCGTACCATCTCATATATGTGTTTCCTCCAATCCCTCTCATTCCGAGACTTTTGAAGAGGATTCTTCTGGAGTCAGCAACTTTCATTGTCATCCTTCCCTTCTGGCCTCGCAGACCTTTGTTTCCTCTGGTACACAAACAGGTGATTCAACCTCCATGGCATCTTCCAGTCTCCTGGGACATGCTGAACCAGGGACCAGTAATTCATCCATATCCACAACAGTTGAAGTTAATGGCCTGTTTGCTGAGATCTCCAGACTACAACAAATGAATGTTTCAGCGCCCGTTATTCAGACACTTCTACAAGCCCGAAAAGGGAACTACTTCTAAGGCATACTATCGCATATGGGACATTTTCTCATCATGGATGATTACACACCATATTTCCACTTCAACTATAAAGGTATTTCATCTACTTAATTTTCTACACAATGGTTTTCTTCTGGGTCTTAGTGCTTGAACCCTTAAAGTTAAAATTTCTGCCATATCTGGGTTAAGGTGGGCTCAGGATCCTTTAATCCAATTTTTTCAAGCTTTGGCCCATATCCGTCCATCTGTTAAAACACAAATTCCATACTGGGACCTGCCTTTGGTTTTGGACTCTCTTCTGGAAGCTCCATTTGAACCTTTATGTGAAGTTTTTTTTTTATGGTTTCTCCTTGAAAACCATTTTTCTGGTGACTATTACATCAGCTCGCCGAGTGTCAGAACTCCAAGCTCTGTCAGTAAAAGAAACACACATTGTTTTTCATCAGGACAAGGTGGTTCTCCGTACTATTCCTGAATTCCTTCCTTCCGACTTTCATAAACACCAAGATATTATTCTTCCTTCATTTTGCCTGAAAAACTCAGACTCTCAAACCATTATATCGTTTAGATGTGGTCCAATGTCTCCATATTTATGTCAAAAGGACTCAAGATATTCGTAAGACAGAACGACTGTTTGTTGTTCCCAAAGGCCCTCGTCAGGGTCAAGCTCCATCAAGATAAACAATTTCTCGCTGGATTGTGAAGGCTATTACCAGAGCCTATAAACAAAAAGGGGAACAGGTACCTGAAGGGCTAAGGCTCATTCCACTAGGGCTGCATCAACCTCTTGGGCACTTCAAGCTGATGCTTCTCCTGAAGAAATCTTATAACACTTTTATCTCTCATTATAAATAAGATGTTCGTCAGTCTGCTGCCGCCAAATTTGGACGTAAAATATCTTCTGTTGTAAAAGAATAAACATTTGAGGTTTTCTGCAGTATTTCCTTTTGTTATGAATTTATTTCCCACCCTTTCTTTTATCTGCTTTGTATTTTCTCACTGGTAAGTATTACCAGGGGGGCCAAGATAATTGGAAATTTAACAATTAAATAAAAGTAATTTCTATATCTTGGCCCATACCCTGGGTAATACTTACCAGGCTCCCTCCCTTGCTTGGTTCACCTGTTATTGGCTGGACATTTCTAGGAGGAAGGAAGGGGTGGTGTCTTACTACAAGCTTTTATGGTAAATGAGGGGAGTGGATAATTCTGTCCACGCGACTCTGGAGAGGGGGTCTCACTGGTAAGTATTACCCAGGGTATGGGCCAAGATATTGAAATTACTTATATTTGGTTGTTACATTTCCAATTTTCCCTTAATGTGTTTTCAGTGGCTTGTTATACCAGCAGCAGTGTATAAGATCTTTGAGAAATGGTCCTTTGGGTTTATTTTTGTTTATGAAATATCTGATTTTGTTCTTTTGAAACCACAACCTATCAAAATTGGTTGAGCTTGCATGGAAATCAGATCTCTTTATATTATCACTTTCTGTACACATGCATGCTTATTTATATTATCTGTTTGTATACCAATTCTTAATACTTAGAAAGAACAATTGGAAACTAACATTTTATGACTTATGTACTCGGAGTGTAATTTCTTCTGCTGGCTATGTTTACACAGCTTTTCTATAGCCTATACATAAGTACAGAAACTTTCAGTATTGGTAGGGATACCACAGGCAGAATTAGCTATTTGTAAATAATTAAATACACGCCAGCAAGTTAAATGGTTCATTGGGAGCAAATTAAAAAGGAGAAAAATGTAGGGTTAACTGTCCCTTTAACATATAAATTCCGAACAAACCCATGTCCACGAATCCATTCAATTACTAGTGGGGAATTCAACTCCTGGCCACCAAGTGGAGGCAAAGAACACCCCAGCAAAGCTTTACGTATCCTCCCACTTCCCACAATCTCCAGTCATTCTTTGCCTGTGTACATCGTAGGTGGTGTGCGAAGATGGTGTCTAAAGAAAATCAAGTTTTAGTCTTTAATGGGTAAAGCATGCAAGCATGGATTAGGGCAATGCTGTGTCCATGTAATCCTCTTTAGTAAGAGTAATGATGGCTATTAGCTGTTGGAGGTCTGTGTGGTTGTCCTTACTTTAACTCCAACAATTATGCTAACCCCTTTATAGAAAACCAGGGTTGGTTACTCTGTTTTTCTTCTATTTTCAGGTCCTTGTCAGCGGTCGTGTGAGGCTAACAAACCTGGAGCTGCTGTGACTGCTCCACAGCAGAAGACCCTGGAGGGTAGTCCTTTCACATATATATTTCACAACTGGAATACTATATCAGGACTGGGATACTCGGGGACCTAGGGGGACCTGCTACCCTCAAAAGGTGTTTGCATGTTTATTACATATATATCCTCTGTTATGGTATTTTGTTGCGACTGAGCAGCTATCTGGCTTTTTGCCAGGGACAGGGATTTGCCGCTTTCATGGCCAGGCAATTATGAAGCAATCCCAGGCATTATGGTGTGTGGGTACAGAGTGTAATGGCGGTATTTCTTCCCACCTTCTTTTCCTGCATGATCCGTTTGTACAGACTTTTGTGGTACCTCTCAGCAGGTTTGTGTACCGTACTATCTAGGGTGCAGTTACAGTAAGCGCCTCATTGTAGTTGCACAAGTGGCAGTTGTTTATCGGATCGTTACGCCTCTCATGTTTTTGCCCTCCCTTGCTTTACGATCGTGGCTCTTAGACCGCTTTGTGTGATGGAGATGGGAGGCTTCCTTAACGCTGTGCTCTATATGACCTGCAGACTTAAGTGCGGCACCTCCGACTTTATAAATGTTTGCCGGGAGGTTGCTGCAGCCTGTAGATCTTTTCCGTTTAAGTGCTCCATGTATGGGAGGTATAACTGTGGCGACCTAGGAATGCAATAGTTCCATCGCAATTCCTACAGCGCCATTTTGTTTAATTTTCTGTGGCGGTTCATTTTCCCGTCACAGTCTAGGGAGTTGGCGCACTTATCAACAGCTCCTTAATGGAGTTTCAGCGGCTGTTTACAAAGGCTTATTATATGTTAGGAGCTTGGTGTATACCGCCCTAATTTTTTTCTTAAATTAGCTAAATTCTTGTATTTGTTCTGTAGCTCCTTGCTCTAGCCCCTTTTAAGTTGCTTGTTGCCTTAAAATATTCTCTTTATGTAATTTTATTTTTATAAGATTCTAGTTAAGAATGGGGGCTGAGGGCTTTAGGAACTTTACTGCCTTTGTGTAGGATTTGAAAGCTGAGTTTTTTATTTGTCAGGTTTTTCTCCTGAACATAATGTCTTAGCTGGTATTGGCCGCCATGTGGTGGCAGTTCAATGTAAATGAAGTTTCAATAATATTTTAAATAATTTAAATGTGTATGCAAACTGTTTTTAATCTCTTCATAGTAGGTGGCATGCAAAACACTTTATCTAAGTGCCTTAAGTCACTATGTTTATAAAAAAAAAATTATTATTATTACATAGCATATATAATATGTCATAGTTAATGTTATCCTGTTCTGTACAGGGACTCCGTGTATTTATCTCTCTCATATTGAGAGGCGTTTTATTTATCTATTACATGTTTATTATCCTATTTTATGTAGGGGTCTTATTTTAACATGTATGGTTCCGTGTATAATAATTTTAGTATTTTTAAGGACACTAATTTATTTTCCCTCATATTGAGGTGATAATTACTAATATATGTGGCATGTATGGTTTCAGGTATCATACTCCATCTCTTAGTGTTTTTAAAGGAATACAATAGTTTACTCCCTCATATTGAGGTGACAATTGCAATTGTCTGCGACCTGTATGGTTTCATGTATCCGAATCCTCCTCTTCTTCTTAATCTGAGCAAGCCAAGACCTCATGGAGGTCTAACCTGCCTTGGAATAAGGGCAGCAATCCAAGAAGCCGCCTTCTGAGAATGAATCGGCATGAAGGGTTCGCCCTCGATCCAAGCATGGATCAATTCGGGGGCAGGTTTCCTTCTTTCAGCAGGCTTGGGTTTTTGTGACGTTCCAGATCCATTGGGCAGTGGAAGATTTTCTGAAAACCGGATCAAGGAGACGTTTTCTTAAACTGTGTGAGGATCTCGCCTCTCTAGGAGTGATTGTCCCAGTTCCTCTGGCGGTCTTGGTTCCCAAGAAAGAGGGAACTTTTTAGACCCATTTTAGACCTCAAGGGTCTCAAAAAATTCCTCGGTGTTCCGTCCTTTAAAATGGAGACTATCCGTTCTATTCTCCCTTTGGTTCAGGAGGGTCAATTCATGACTACCATAGACCTGAAGGACGCGTACCTTCACAGGGAACATTCTAATTCCTGTGGTTTGCCTTTCTGGACAAAACATTTCCGATTTTTAGCTCTACTTTTAGGCCTTGCCACTGCTCCTCGAATCTTTACAAAGGTTCTATGGGCTCTTTTGGCAGTGGTCAGATCTCAGGGAATTGTGGTGGCACCGTACCTGGACGATATCTTGGCCCAGGCGCCATCTTTTCCTTTAACAAGATCTAATATAGACTCTCTGTTGCCAATTCTACATTCCCACGGATGGAAGGTGAATCTGGAAAAGAGTTCCTTGGTGCCAAACACCAGGGTAGGTTTTTTGGAGATGGTCATAGACTCGATCTCCATGAAGATTCCTGAGATCTGCTTGGGGGATTGTGACCACTGATGCCAGCCTTTCGGTCTGGAGAGCAGTTTGAGGTTCCTTAAAAGCTCAGGGACTTTGGTCTCTAGAGGAGTCTGTCCTCCCTATAAATATCCTAGAATTGAGAGCCATCTATAATGCTCTGATAGCTTGGCCTCAATTAAGTTTGGTCCAGTTTATCAGATATCCAATCGTACTAATTTATTCGGTGGTGTATATCAACACCAGGGAGGAACTCTGAGCTCTTTAGCTATGAGGGAGGGGTCTTGCATACTTCAGTGGGCCGAGTCTCACAATTGTCACTTTTCTGCCATCCATATCCCAGGTGTGGACAACTGGGAAGCGAATTATCTGAGCAGGCAGACTTTTCATCCAGGGGAGTGGGCCCTCCATCCGGGAGTATTCTCAATGATAACTCTCAGGTGGGAAGTTGTGGAGTTGGATCTGATGGCGTCTCGTTTAAACGCCAAACTTCCAAAATTCGGACCAAGCGCACAGGATCCACAAGCAGCTCTGGCCGACGCTCTGGCGGTGTCTTGGGACTTCGGTCTTATTTATCTCATCCCCCTATTTGCCCTGCTTCCTCGGGTGATAGCCTGTATCAAACAGGAGCAGGCTTTGGTGATTCTAATTGCTCCAGCGTGGCCTCGCAGAATTTGGTTTGTGGACCTGGTGAAGATATCATCATCCTTTTTTCCTGTGGAAATTTCCTCTGAGGAAGGACCTTCTACTTCAAGGTCCCTTCCTACATCCAAACCTCTCTGTTGATTTTAAATTGTTATCTTGGAAAGTTTTGTTTCTTCTCGCTATTTAGTTTGTTTGCAGAGCTTCTGAGCTTTCAGCTCTGCAGTGTGATACCCCTTACCCTTAATGTTCATGTGGATAAAGTGGTTCTTTATACAAAGTTGGGATTTTTTCCTAAGGTAGTGTCGGACTGCAATATCAATCAGGAAATTGTTGTTCCTTTGTTCTGTCCTAATCCTTCTTTTCAGAAAGAATGTCTGTTCCATAACCTGGATGTTGTACGTGCTCTGAAATTCTATCTGCAAGCAACTATGCAATCTTCTGCCCTTTTCATTATTTTCTCTGGTAAGCGTAAGGGCCAGAAGGCCACTTCTTCTACTCCTTTCTTTTTGCTTGAGAAGTGTTATTCGGTTGGCTTATGAGACAGTTGGAAAATAGCCTCCTAAGAGAATTACGGCTCTTTCCACTAGGGCTGTCTCTTCTTTGTGGGCCTTTAAAAAATGGGGATTCTGTGGAACTAATCTGCAGGGCGGCCACTTGGTCCTCGTTGCATACTTTTTACAAATTTGATACTTTTGCCTCAGCTGAGGCTTCTTTAGGGAGGACTGTTCTTCAAGAGGTGATGCCTTCTGTTTTGGTCCACCTGTTTTGTTCTCCCTCCCTTCCATTCTGTGTCCTCTAGCTTTGGTATTGGCTCCCACTAGTAATTTAATGGATTCGTTGACTCTCCATGCCATTGGAAAGAAAACTAAATTTATGCTTACCTGATGATATATTATTTTCTTTCCTGGCATGGAGAGTCCACGACCCGCCCTTTTCTAAATTTTTAGACAAATTATATTGTTTTTATCTTTTTTCTAAACTTCAGGCATCAATATACCCTTTGTGTCCTCTTCTATTTCCTTACTCCCTCGGCCGAATGACTGGGGATTGTGGCAGGTGGGAGGATAAAGCTTTGCTGGGGTGTTCTTTGCCTCAACCTGGTGGCCAGGAGTTGAATTCCCACTAGTAATTGAATGGATTCGTGGATTCTCCATGCCAGGAAAGAAAAGATTTTATAAGGTAAGCATAAATTTTGATTTTTTTTTTCCCTTGACTAACTTTTTGTTTGTAAACATCTAGTAGAAAGTGAGGTTCCACACCTGAGTCCTTGATATTTATTGGTCACCTTTTTGCACCCCAACATGTTCGTCTCAAGAGTTTAGACTCCATCATATTAAAATTATATTGCTCCAAACAATAAAAGACCTTTTTATAAACATGCAAAAAGTAATGAAGTCTGTATTATCAGTAATTTATCATAAAGAAAGAGATTTACTAATATGATCACATTTAGTTTATTGTATAGATTACAAAACTCTCTAGTTTTCTCATATACAGGTATTGTAGGCCTCAGCATTTTTAAAGGTGAATGTATTGTATATTTGTTTTACAGTTTTAGTGTGAACAATCTGAATGAACCGTCTTAAGACTTCAGTCTTTGAATGGTCATATCAGAAATAAGTGATATTAACATGGTGATTTTAATTTAATTGATCCATTCTTTTTTGTTCTAGCCTCCACAAAAGAATTTGAAGTTACACTGAACTGTGCACGTCTGGTAGAGCGGATGTATACACACATTGCAGCAAAGACAGAAGAATTTACTGTATTTTCTGCTTTCATAGTTTCCCATTATGTGAATGAACTTCAGAAGGTACCGTTTTATATTTTTGTTATTCAGTTGATGGTAGTAACATATTCAGGCTCCTTTGTTTGGCAGCCTTCAGTGCATGATTGGTTGTATATAATTTAAAATAACATAAAATAGATAAACAAATGACTGTAGAGTTTTCTACCAAGAAAGATTAAGCAAAAATTATGCGTTCTCTGGTTTTTATTAGATATGAATGACACGTAAAAAAAAAGATAAGTATATTTTATCAAAAAAGAGAAATGTTGAATTTATGCATTTTTTTCATGATATCCTTTTAGAAAGAAACACTTAAGAATTTAAAGTCTTGTGCCTTGAAATATAGTAAAGATACAGTGTTTGGAGTAACAGAATGCTGCACCAACCTAAGGACAAAATGTACAATAAATCTATTGCACATTAAGGGCTAAATTACAAGTGGAGGGCTAATTTATTGCATGCCCGCAAATGGGCAGATTTGCCAGTTTGCGGACACGCAATAAATAACCAGACATTACAAGCGGTTCTCTCGTTCTCTCTTTCTCTCTCTTTCTCTCTCTCTCTCGTTCTCTCTCTCTTTCTCTCTCCTTTTATCTCTTTACTTCTACCTATGTGCTTTCTCTTCTTCTCTCCTTCTCCAGGTTCCTTTT
>CAJPDP010127584.1:0-10329 GCA_905336975.1 Bombina variegata variegata | reverse complement strand
AATAAAACCTAAGCTTACACTAATTAAACCTAACATTACTAAAAATATAAAACCTAACATTACTAAAAGATTAAAACTACAGTTACAAAAAATAATAAACACTAAAATTACAAAAAATAAAAAAACTACCATTACAAAAATTAACAAACAAAACATTTTATTTTTATTTCACTGGTAAGTTTGTATTGATTTTTAAATAGGTAGTTAGTTAATAATTGTAACTTTAATTTAGGTCTATTTAAATTATGTTAAAGTTAGGGGGTGTTAGTTTTAGCGGTTAATAGTTCAATTTAGTTTTTTTTTATTATTATTTTAAATTTATAAAGCGGCAGGGTACAAAAAAACAAAAAGGACATGTACAGTTGTTGATATAAATGGTACATGGTATCTTAATATCTGTGTTAAGTTGAAACTAATAATTGTACTTTCTGTCTATGTTTTCTCTTATATACCCCAGGGGGGAAAACAAAACAAATAAATAAAAACATGTCAATAAAAAAAAAAAAAAAGAATTTCCCCCCTCTCTCCCTCTGTAACCCAATCTATAGATCCTGCCATTAAATCTGTGTTTCTAAATGGGAATATAATAATGTCTTGTTCTTCCTTAGAAAGTGAATTAATGGAAATTGACCATTTTTCAAAAAAGGACCACACTTGTAGTTCTAAATTGGTATCTGTGTCTCTTTGTTCGATGATATATTGCTTTTTGATTAAACCTATTATTTCAGTAAAAGGAGATATCTTTAAAACCATATTAATCCAGTATTCTAACTTTAACCACAATTAGCCCTAGTACCTTCTTTTAGCATTTTACTACAAATAGGAGAGAGCTCTTTTCTTTTATTGAGAGTTTCATAGGAGAAATTTTGAAATATTTTAATCTGAGCATTTTCTATTTGAACAATTAGTTTTTTATGAAAATGTTGAAGTAGTAGTATTTTCTCCTGATTTTTTTTTAATTTTAGCAACAACTGGTCTAGGGCTGTTATTCCCATCACTATTAGAAACATTTTGCCCACTCTGTGTGCTATTTCCACAATAATCGGAATAGAAGGTGAAGGAATTTCCAGTAGGGAGGGGAGTGTTACAGAAACAAATTTTATAAGATCTTCATATTCCTTTGATTCAGGAATCCCAATTAACCTGATATTATTCCTTCTGCTAACTGTTTGAAGTTTTGAGGTCATACTTTGATTCTCTGCCAAATGGGTTTTCTGTAAAACATTAGTGTCTTCTAGATCAGACACTCATCGTTCTAATTCTGATACTAGGGTAGAGTATTCTCCAACCTCCTGTCTCAGAGAAGATATCTCTGATTTAAATTCTATTTTTAAAGATTCAAAATAAGGTGATAAAGATTCAATAACATTTTTTACTAAGAGTTGTCCAACTAGAGGATCATTCGGTGTGGATAAAGTATCCATATCAGGATGTAGTTCAAACTAAGGACTCTAAAGGTTGTTTATTTTTCTTATCTCTTTTAGAAGCCATAATTGGAGATTTTACTCTAGACTGCAAAGTAGGGGAAAGGAATTTCTCCATAAAAATACTTTGAATAAGAAAGAGTAATAAGACCCTTTATATAAAAAAGTCAATGAGTGTAAAAGGAGGACAATACTTAGCTTGGTATATAACAAGAAGCAGAACTAGGGTATACGTCTAAGTGTGATAAGTACTAATTCTAGCAAAGAAGCATAGTATAGGTAAACCCCAAACTTCACATTGTTATAGAAATCTCAAGAAATTACTCAAAACTCTACATAAAAAAAACTTGTATAGTGTGAGCAAAATAGTAGGGTAACTGTAGATGAATGTATATGTTTAGTGGGTGGAGAGTCAGAAAAATAGAAAAACAAGAATAGAAGCTTTTATAGCGTTGCAAAGATTTTCTATTCTTATATATAATAAGCAGCAACAATCAATATGGCTCTCATACCCAGAGTAACATACAAAACATGTACAGAGAACAATATTTTCAAATTAAAGACTCAGATTTACCAATACACAAAATCTTAGAGAGTAAACCAGGTGCTAAATAAACAGCTTATAGTTAGTGTCTACACTGGAATTAGAGCCACGAGTGGAAAAACAGGTATAGAAATTTATGTAGCTCTACAAGAAAAGAATTTATATATTCCTGCAATAAATTTTCTGTTCCTGTATATGACGAACAGCCGCAACCAATGTAGCTCTCAAGACCAATCTAGGTCACCAAACATGTATGGGGATCACGAATAGAATGACATTTTCAAATTAAAAGTTCACATCTTCCCCTATGTGTATTTTTCTAGAAGTGTAGATTAGTATCTTCACTGGGATTAATCCAAACAGGTGTAAAGTCGCTGTAAATAGGTTGATGTCTTCACTGGAGTAATAAGCCAAGAATGGAGAAACAAATGTATATACCAAACATAGAGGAGTCTCTTGTTAAAGAAACATTAATTGGTGGCAGCTTTTGCTTTGGTTTTGATCCTTTCCATGAAAGTAAATGTTTCATAACTAAAAAGTCTTATATGCAGTAAGAAGAGTAATAATGACTGAGTAATTTGGTGTCTTCACTGGGTTTTAGCCGAAACAAAAAACCAAATGGGTACTTAAACAAACCTTTAGAGAGTTTCCATCTCACTGTATCGTGTACAAGGAATATAAGTACATCTCGCACTCCCAGACTAGTTTACCAAACTTAGATTAAATTTTCCAAATATCAGATTTCCAGAATGTCAGTGAAACTTCACCTGTGTTGGTGTCTTCACTAAGATTAAGTTTGGAATAGCATATGGGGGGCTACATCAGATTATAAACAATCAAAGCTTCAGAATATAGTGGAAAGAACAAAATCAACATGCACCCCACACTCTGACTGGAATACCAAACCACAAGACTTACAGTTCTCTTCTTATATATAGCACAACATGTCTCTCAGTAGGAAGCAGTTTTGAGATATATTCTCCACTTACATGGGGTCTTTGTAGGTTTGAAGCACCTCATACCCTTTTAAATGGTCAGGATCCTTCCTTGTTCCAATAGGAGTTTCAAAAAGCGCTGCGTCAGAGCACAGCACAGTCAGCGTGAGTGGAAGATGCTGTATGGAAGTGAAGCTGGGTTGATGAAAAACCCTAACCGGCTAGTCCCTGCTCCAGCAGGCTCCAGACGTTTGGTCCCCACTCCATGGATTCAGCCGCACTAAGAAGAGCGACCTCAGCTGCAAGGCATTAGGGTGACCACGTGGTAGCGTCCACATCCACCTGCACAAAGCATGTTCAGTTTAATTTAGGTTGTTGCAATGTGGGGGCCGGCAGTTTAGGGGTTAAAAGGTTTAGTTAGTGTTGGCGATGTTTTGGAACTGCGGCTTAGGGGTTAATAGGTTTAGTTAGTGTCGGCGATGTTGGGGAACGGCAGTTTAAGGGTTAATATCTTTAGTGATTTAATTAGTGTCGGCGATGTCAGGGAACTGCGGTTTAGATTAGAAAAATGAAAAATTCTGAATATGAATAATGGATCCGAAAATTCAGAAACTGATTTATTCATTTTCCGAATTTTAGTTATGGTGCCGATTCAGAAATGTAGATGCAATTAAATCTCCAAACCGGCCAAAATTTGTCCGAAAACGAAATTCAGCCGAAACACACATGTCTAATTTTAAGTCTCATTAGGTTTTTTCTGAAACAAGACTTCATAAAGAGGCAAAATAAAGATTAGCAAACTGTAAACAGAAGTCTATGCAACAACAACAAGATATTTTGAGCACAAACTGGTTTAATATACACTATATGGCCAAAAGTATTTGGACGTTTTACCATCACACCTTTATGAGTTTGCTGGACATCACATTTCAAAACCATGGGCATTAATTAATTGTTGGCCCCACTTTTGTGGCTATAACAGCTAAAACTATTTTGGGAAAACTTGCAACAAGATTTTGGCGATGTGTTTATGGGAATTAGCAGTCATTCAGCCAAAAGAGCATTTATGAGGTCAGGTACTGATGTTGGATGAGAAGGTCTCATGAGAAGGTTCCAAATCATCTCAAAAGTGTTCAATAAGGTTGAGGTCAGGGCTCTATGCAGGTCACTCAAGATACTCCACACCAAACACATCATACCAGGTCATTATGGATCTTGCTTTGTGAACAGGGGCACAATCATACTGAAACAGGAAAGGGCCTTCCCAAAGCTGTTACATACAAAAAGAGAAGCAATCTGCCAGGAATTGCAGCCAGTCCAGCCTTGAATATACCAGGCAATTCTCCTTTGAACAAGGGAAATAGCAACCCCAGATGATAGTTTTTGGCCTCCTTTTGGCCTGGTCAGGGAGGTGCATCCACGTTTGGTTACCCCATCACACTTAGGGAGACTTTCCCTAGAGTCCTAATACAAATACATACAAAAAGAGAAGCAATCTGCCAGGAACAAAAAAAAAAACAGCTCAGTGGCTTGTTTTACGGACCTGGTTACCACCTGGAGTAGCTTCTTTTAGCCCAATTGCGATTTTCACAGAGGAGAACTATCCCGAAATATATCAGTCTGATCCCATCAAACAAGGTCAGTCCAGCCCATAAATACCAGGCAATTCTCCACTGAGCAAGGGAAATGGCAACCACAGACTATTGTTTCGGCCTTTTTGGGCCTCATCAGTGAGGTGCAGCCATATCCCTCTAAGCACAATGGGAAAGGGGTCCACATATGGTTTCTCCTAATACAAATTTTTTCCTCAAACTGTTGCCACAAAGTTGGCAGAACTCAATTTTCTAAAATGTATTTGTATCTTGTAGTATTAAGATGACCTACAACTGGAACTAAGTGGCCTAGCCCAAACCCTGAAAAACAGCCCTAGACCATTATGTCTCCTCCACCAAACTTTACAGTAGGCACTGCCTGATAGTGGAGCATATTACTCCAAAATTTCCTTTGATTCAGAGTCTAGTAGTTTAATACTTTAAAGGCATTGCTGACAATGTGGGGCTTATGTACAGCTGCTCGGCCATGGAAACCCTTTTTATAAAGCTCCTGAAACACAGCTCTTGTGCTATTGTTGGTTCGACAGGCAGCTTGGGACTTTGTAGTGAGTGATGCAACAGATGAAAGGGAATTTTTAAGTCATACATGCTTCAGCACTTGGCAGCACCACTCTGAGTTTGTGTGGTCAACCCTAGTGGCTGGATTGTTGTTGCTCCTAGATGCTTCCACTTCACAATAATAGCACTAACAGTTGACCAGCACAGTTCTAGTAGGGCAGAAATTTCACAAACAGACTTTCACAAACTCGGCAGCCCCACTCTGTGAGTTGACCAGCACAGATCTAGTAGGGCAGAAATATAACAAACTCAGCATCCCCACTCTGAGTTTGTGTAGTCAACCCTAGTGGCTGGATTGTTGTTGCTCCTAGAAGCTTCCACTTCACAATAATAGCACTTACAGTTGACCAGCACAGATCTAGTAGGGCAGAAATTTTACAAAATGAATTGAAACAAAAGTGGCGGCCTAGGACAGTGCCACTTTGGGGATTTCATGGCTATGTGCTGGATTGTATGCACCTGTTAACAATGTGTGTTACTGAAACAATTAAACTCAGTAATAAGTAGGGGTGTCCAAATACTTTTTTTGTTTCAATGAAAAAGCTCTTTAAATATTTATTGATCTATTACATTATAATATATTAAAGGTAATGATTCTTATTGGCTGGATACAGCAGTCAGAGCTTAAAGCGGGAATAGAGCATGGTGGGCCCCGGAGAGAACATTTTAGTCAGGCTTGTTTCATTCTGTAGAGGAATTTGGCTGATGTTCCTCATGATTTGTTTTCTGCTCCTTACTGGCAGATGTTTGGTTATCCGGCTTCACAGGCTCATTATTATGTACTTCAACATCTTAATATCATCTCTCTCTTCTACCTCAAGGTCACTCAGTGTCATTTCTAGGGATGGTGTTCTTCATTATCTGTCTTTGAATTACTGGGTTTATAAGTGGGGTCATCTACTTGATCCTCATCTGGAAGATCCTCATTCATAAATGTCACCCAGCTATGTTGTCCCTCAATATCTTTATCATCTTGTTTCCTCTTCATGCCCTTCCCGCTTGGTTTCAAAGGGGACTTCCTGACCTCTTCTGAACAAGAGGACTTCACTAGGAAATCTGTCGAGTGGAACCCCAGGGCACACTGTAGACTTTGAGGGGCAATAGAAAGAAGAAACCTGGCCAGTCTGCCAATCCTCGTTCTGCCACTCAGAAAACGTCTTCCAATGGGAGACTTCTGCTCTGTGCTGCCCAAATTCTCTACCTCTTTACAGACACCAGGATAGGATGCTACTTTTTTTCAGAATCATAAGCATATATTTCAAAGGCCAAATCCTAGTTACCCTTAAAATAAGGGAATGGATGATCCCTGGATTTCTGGTTTTCGCTCGACATTTGTTCTTCGAACAGGGAGATGTATCATTTTCACCCGCTTGAGGACTTGACATTTTTTACCCTGCAACAGAGAGAAAAGATCCAGGGGTGTCCACATACACTTGATCATATAGGGGAGAGAGAGGGAGAGAGAGAGAGAGAGAGAGAGAGAAGGGGGGGGGGAGAGAGAGGGGGAGAGAGGGAGAGAGAGGGAGAGGGAGAGAGAGGGAGGGGGAGAGAGAGGGAGGGGGAGAGAGGGAGAGAGAGGGAGAGAGAGAGAGAGAGAGAGAGAGAGAGAGAGACACACACAAACACAGGGAATTCAGCACTCTTATAAAAAAATAAATGCGGGGGGCGTGTCCGAACAGCGGCCAAGATGGTTGCTTTTCTCTATGGCTGGTGACAGGAGCTGGTTAATCCGCTATTTATCGCTCCTTAGACCTGTTTTCCTAACTACTACTACTCTATTCTGTGAAGCCCAGAGCCTGCTGAGCAGATTACTGTACTTTTTATGAGAAATCCCAGCCCGGAAGACCTACATAGATGAGGTGCGTAGCGGAGGCTAATTAACAGCCGAGTCCTTCATCTCGCCCTCCCCATTTTCCTGCAGAAACAGGAGGAACAGCACTTCATGCTGTATATTTTGCACCTGCTTCCACCACCGTGTGATCGCAGCACAATTTGACTGAAAAATGGCTACTATAGAACATTCTAAGCACACTTGGGACATTATAACTGCTAAGTTGCTGACCCGGTTTACCGAGTTTGAAGAGGGGATACTTCAAAGTCTTGGGTCCTACTCACTGAAAACTCAATTCTGGGATACGCAAGAGGAAGCTTCCCCGCAATCCCCTATAGAGAGAGAGACGCACAGGGAGCAGCTGAGTACTGATGCTGGTACTGTGACACTCTCGTGGGCTGACTCCGCATTCACGCTGTGGCAAGATCAAGGTATGACCTCTCGGATACCGGCAAATGCCTTAAGAGATGCGGCCGATCCTCGAGAGCAAACTCTAAGTTGCTTGTGGGACCAGAGGGATGGCATAGAGGCCCTGTGGGGCAGACACAGCGGTCCAACTCTTCAACTTACCTTAACTTATGAGGGCCTTACCCATGCGTACAATAACAGTCAGGCTCATGTTAGAGGGAACGCATCGGAGGGGATTCCTAAGCTTTTCCCCAGTATCTTCGGTTCCTGTGACTGGTTAAGACTGTGCGCCGCTCTACCAAGACTTGAGATATGGAGAAAGGGTGTGGGGTGAGATACCTCATTTCGTGTGACTCTTCTCATTCCTAAAAAACAAGAAAAATCCTACCTGGAACTTTTATGAAGACCGTGAGGTCTGAGGATCTTAGTTTGAAGAAGAGTTTAGGATTTAATGTCTGAGAAGATTGTTACACTCTGCCCATATTCTCTTTTTCATGTTTTCCCGTATTCTCTTTAGCTAAATGTGTCTGGGGAAGCCTTATTGTATGCTTCTAAACCTTGTTTTCTAACAACAGTTCATGTGTATTGTGTATACTGGTATGCCTCTTTAAGAAAGTTATACTGTTTGCCTGTCTGCTCAGTGTAAAAGTGTCTGCTCATATGTGTTTTGTATTATGTTGGGTCTGTTTAGTACAGTTCTATTGATAACTGGTACTTTATTAGGTCTGTCTAGGGCAGTTTTTATTTATTTTTCGTTTTCACTTGCTATGTATTTAAAAACCGTTCATCAATGCCCAGAATGGGTTAATAGTACTGTTAGCCCTACTTTCCTATCTGGGGTGTGCATCGTTACACATTCCAAAACTTCCCACAGTTTAGTGGCAAACACTGAAACCAGAGCTGTAGATTTTACTTCCTACTAGAGATATAATGACTGCTCTGTGATATATAAAATTAATGACCATCAGGGCCGAAATAGAGAACTGGCACAGTGTTAGCTTTTTACTAATGACGGGTAGTGCAGATCCTTCTACTGCTTATATAAAGTAGTCACGTTTTTATATATGTTTGTTCATGCAAGTGTATTTACATCCTTATTTTGTTCTACTTATGCTTCAGTTTAAAAATATGAATGAAGTTTGTAGCCCAAGTTTAGCATAAAGATTTAAATCCCATAAAATTAGAAAACCGAGATTCATCATGGTAGAGCCAAAAGTGGTCTTCACAGGTTCAAGGTTGCCTTCTTCAGCTATGTTTATACTGTAATGAGAAGTCCAAGAGTGGCCTCTAAGGGTATCTAGAAGGCTTAGAGCTTTACTGGCACCAATATTGTTTCCTCATTTGAGTAAGTAATGTCATTTAACCTCAATGCTTATATAGTTTGGCTACTATTGGTTGTATATATGGAAATTATTTTGCTGTACAGCCTTATTGATATGTATATTCTGTATGCCTTTGAATGAATCTCAATAAAATAAATTGTTTAAAAAATAAATAAATAAATGCAGAACTCTCGGAAAGTGAATATCAAAAGACAAATGTATTTATACATAGTATCGAGTATGAACTCGCAGCAATGACAGCTGCGATGACAGTTCATACTCGATATTATGTATAAATAAATGTGTCTTTTGATATTCACTTTCCGAGAGTGTTGCATTTATTTATTTGTATTTATTTTTTTAAATGAGTGCTGAATTCCCTGTCTTTTAAATAGTGTTATTATGTACCAATATTTCTTCCTTTTTTAGTTTAAATTATTTCTATTATATGGGTCTGCATCATTTACCTATTAAGGTGCCAGTACTGGTTTGATAATTTAAGGAATTTTTATTATAAGAATTTTTCCTAGCAACCAATCTCAAGAAACTGCATTTTTTCCATCCACTATAAAAATGTTATATACACAAATATACATACATATACATACGTACACACACACATCTTCTTTGTGTGACTGTGTATATGTATATTACATTATATATTAATTTTATGTATGTATGAATTTGTATAAATATAAATAGCAACGTTGCTGGCTTTAATGATAGGTAGATAGACTGATCGATTGATCACTCAATTAGATAGACCAAAACAAAATGGTTTCCGATACAATTATTTTATATCATGGATCAGTTGGCACAATACCTATAGGCACCCAGGATCAATAGGGAGGCATCTTAAAGATAATTATTGTTAATTTGTTCATCACACTAGCACTGTGATGTTATTTGTAATCACACTGACACTACGTTAATGTTGGGCAGGTCATTTTAAACACAGTGCTGTTTGTTTCATGAATGTATGCATATTTAGCAAAAAAGTACTGCAGTAAGGCTCAGTATATGAATTTGTGCTGTTAGTACTAAGTATTTAATTTATCTAATGACCAAGCAGCCAGCTTCCAATATTGATGTAAATTTAGTTTTGGATTAGTTTTATTTTGTAGACACATCCCAGAAAGCATTGCTGCTGTGGTGCATTGCTCTGTGACAGACACCAACAATGCAGAGACATGAAAAAAGCAGAGCAGACCCCTGTGCACAGTGTAGCAATTACAGATCTTCAGCTACAACACCCATCCATGAGGCCAGGACTGTGCCAATGCAGCACAGGTCTATCAAGGCCTGTGTTAAAATGATGTGCACTGTACTTCTAACCAAGCAATGATAAATCACCACAGAAGGGATTAATAAGTAAAAAAAAATGCAAGTGCCTCTGACTTAAAACTAAAACTATCCCAAATGCTCAAAACTAAAAGGGCCCGACGCAAAACTAATTGTATATAGAAAGGAAAAAACATAATCGTGTACAGAAATATCTATAGAGAGGCAATTGACTTTCCAAGAGAAAAGCAGCCAACAATATGGCATTTATCTTTCATAATTAAAGGGACACTGAACCCAAAATTTTTCTTTCGTGATTAAGATAGAGCGTGCAATTTTAAGCAACTTTCTAATTTACTCCTATTATCAAATTCTCTTCATTCTCTTGGTATCTTTATTTGAAATGCAAGAAT
>CAJPDP010127575.1:0-10237 GCA_905336975.1 Bombina variegata variegata | reverse complement strand
TATTTAACTTAGGGCAATGCCCTACAAAGGCCCTTTTAAGGGCTATTAGTAGTTTATTGTAGGTTAGAGGGTGTTTTTATTTGGGGGGAGGGGTTATTTTTATAGGGCTATTAGATTAGGTGTAATTGTTTTTATCTTTGATCATTTCGTTTATTTTTTTGTAATCTTAGTGTTTTTTATTTTTCGTGATTTTAGTGTTTATTATTTTTGGTAAACTGTTGTAATTTAGATTTTTTATTTTTTTTCGTAGTGTTAGGTTTTTTTAAAATTATAATTTAGTATTTTTAATTGGTAGTTTTTTTATTTTATTAGAATAGAAAGGTTAGGTTAATTTAAAGTTTAATGTTAAGTTTATTTTTATTTCACAGGTAAGTTTTTATTTATTGATAGTTATATTGTAATTTTAATTTAAAGTTAGGGGTGATAGGTTTAGGGGTTAATAGTTTAATTTAGTGTTTTGCGTTGGGGGCGGCGGTTTAGTGGTTAATAGGTTTATTTAGTGGCGGAGATGTGGGAGGCCGAAGGTTTAGGGGCTAATAACTTTATTATAGTGGCGGCGATGTCGGAGAGCGGCGGAATAGGGGTAATAACTTTTTTATAGTGTCGGCGATGTCGGGAGTGGCGGAATAGGGGTTAATAACTTTTATTAGTGTCGGCGATGTCAGGGGTATGAGTGTATGTATCACCGTCTGTTTAGTTGTGGTATGAGCGTATCTACCACCATCTGTTTAGTTGCGGTATGAGCGTACATATCACAGCAAGTTTAACGATATCCACTGAAAGTATAGGCTACTCTTTAGTGAAGTTGTCCGCTCTAACTCTTCTCTGATTAATGTGCTTACCATGGACTTTTAATAAAAGGTTGCATGCTAATGGTAGTGCGATCCAACAATATTGTGTGTTGTGTCCAGTGATATCATTAGTGTGCCACTTAAAATCTGGCCCAATATCGCTAATATTTTTGTGCCCCACTTGTAATTTAGGTCTCTATTTTTAAACAGTTGTTTGAAGGAAAAATAAATGAATTGAGCTTCCTTGCATGGAAGTTAAATGGTGTGCAATAATATACAAGTACAATAATCTGTGTGATGTCCTTTTGCCATTTTAGGAGATATCTAGAAATTAACTATATTTTCTGAAAGTGCACATTAAATTATGTTAAAATGGGGAGATTACGATCCAGGTGAACAATGCTATTTCTCCATGTTAATACATATTGTTTTATCTTATGCTGAGTGTGTAGTGGACACATATAGGCCAACTTATTCCTATTTAGAGTCTGTACACGACAGTTAGGTCTTATGATTACCACTTGCTAACTGGTTTTCTGCTGTCCAAATTAGAATGTTTATTCATAAAAAGAGGTGCCACTTATGGCTTATTATATTTCCTATTGCATAGGACCTAATGTTGCTTACAGTCTCTAGGACATGCCTTCTGTATTAGATGCATGAGACTTGATGTATGTGGATAGGCGTGTTGCCATGATAATTGTAAGATCTTGTTTGTGTATGCCAATGCTACCTCAATAAAAATTATTTAAAAAAATAAATAAAAAAAAATGATGTTAAAATGTTGTTTAAAATAAAAAGTGCAAAAGTCCTAAGGTGGCTTTTTAAGTGCATGGCTGAATATAATTTATCAGGGAAAGAGTTACACAACTTTTGGTTAGCGTTTGATTATTTTACAAGCTTCCGCTTTTGGATATCCTGAGTAATTGTGCTGATATTTTGCTATTAAAAACTGGATTTCCCTTGGAAATAGTGCATCAAAGAACTGTTTTATAAGGACATTCAACTCATAAATGTGAGTAACATTCTTCCTTGTTATTTAAAAAAACAAAACTAAAACATCTTGCTTACTAGAAAAGATAAATGAAGGTTTTGGATCTTAGAATAATTAATGATTACAAGAATAAAAACCTCAAACAATATTAGGCTGCCTCATGGGAAGGCTTGCTGTGAGTAATAGAAATCAACAGGATGTAGACATTTCCCGAGAGAGAGGGATATAGATCAGCACAAAACAAAAAGGTATGAAAGGAATAAGGGTGCCCACAAAAACAAAAACTTACGTGAAGATTAGTTTTAATGGTGATTACTTGCTTCAATAGGCACAAATGTGAAATAGCTACATAGTAATGTAGGTTGAAAAAAGAATTTCACACATTATTGTTATTACCTTTGACCTAAACAAAGGCAAAAAAATTACAAAACAAATTGAAGCAACTTCCCATTTTTCTTCAAAGGGAAAGAAATTCCTTCTTGACTCTAAAGTGACAATCAGATTTCTCCTGCGATCAACAGCCTACTATACTATACAAATATTACCTGTTATAGTATATCCTGCTTTGCCAAAAAAGCATCTAGTTCTTTATTAAAAGCATAGACTACATTTGCTAAAACAACCTCATTAGGCACAGGATTCCATATCCCTATTGTTCTTACTGTAAAGAGCCCATAACATAGCTGTAGATTAAATCTCTGTTACTCAAGAGCCATTGGATGACCTTTGTACAGTCCTATTGATAAACAGTCATGCCATAATTGCATAAATCAGCTCAGCTAGTTAAATTGGCCCTGCAGATGAACCTTCGCAGAAGGGATGAGATCTCATGTTGGAAAAGGGGGGTCCCTCTTCAATCATGTTCCTACTGGGGCACTTTCAACATGCTCTGGAAACCAACAAGACCCTAAACACCATAACCACTATAATTGGGAAAGTGGCCACTATTTTCAAGGAGAGGTCCCACTTTAAAATGAGGTGTGATCACAATGGAAACAGTAATATCTGATAGGGTCATTTGCAGATGGAACAAAATTAGGGGGGTTGGCTAGCCCCTCTGTAGTCCATGCAAAACATAAAGAGACATAATATTATTTATATAAAAGCATACCAGCTACCTGGTAATTGTCATAACAAAGACAAATTCCTGCACAATGTAATTGTATTAAAAACAAAATGTTTGCTAGTACACTGACATCTATTAAAGTACTCTATTTACCTGTTACACTAAGCAACATGGCCGTCTTGTCACCCCCACCTTCTCACTGGGCATGCTCAAACTCTCACGCATGTGTTTACCTTCCATCTTTGACTTTGAATTGTAAGTCTGATAGCCTTTGTATAACTTTGTATCTAATTTATAGCCTTTGTACAACTTTGTATAGACATGGGGCTACTATGACTGATCCTCATATCAGTGTTTTTGCTTTAATTTGCATTGTCGTTATCCTCTACTCACATGTATAGTACGGTATGCATTTGCTGGTGCTTACAAGATTATATGTGTGTGTGTGTGTATGTATATACATATATATATATATATATATATATATATATATATATATATCCAAGGTGCTCTGATAAGGCATATAAAATATCGAAAAAATTAAGCACTCTCTGGACTGCAGACATCAGTGACAAATCCAATATTTATTGTGTGACGTTCCGGGACTAACAGCGTCCCTTCCTCTGACAAACAACAAGTGTACAAGTGAAACATTTATAGGCCTATAAAACCCTCCCATTCAAAGGCTACAATCAAGGCAAGCCGCGTGCAAAAGCACCAGCAGTAGTGTGCAAAATATCATTTGCTGCTTAATTAGTGCTAATATGTGATATATATAAACAGAGTATATATCTATGTGAGGTAGTGATAAAAGTAATAATAAATGTATGTACATTCCCCTGAGTTGGCGATTATGCTAACCTCGTCGATCATCATAATAACAATAAAAATAAAACCGTTCTTGCTACATAATGCTTGCATGGTAATCATAACAAATGCTCTCATTGGTGCCAGCTGGTTCCTCCCATTGTCAGGATTCAACCTTATGCTTCTGGTCATATAGGGAAGCTGGACGTCTGCTTATGGAATTGAGGAATGAGATCCAGGTTTTTAAAGTGGAACAACTAAATCAGCTAAGATTGGATAACACATGTGATTGGATATATAAACTATCTAAACAAGTTAAACTTTACAAGCAAGAACTTATCTCTTTCAAAAATCATAAACTCCAAACAGTCAGCCAAGATTATACATATAAGAGTGTCTATCGGTGGATGCTATCCCCTGACGAAAGAAAGAACTTCAGACCAAGAAGAGAGAGGAAATTCACCAAGAAAAGCATTAACACCATTGATACCAGCTCGGGCGAGAGCTCAGACCCAGAAGCGCTGACCTTAGGTGGGGATTCCACATACAGGGGCATTACCACTAGGTCTAGAGGTGCCAGTAGAGGCCAGAATTGGGATGACACCAGAGGAGGGGGAGTAGCACACTCATTTTTTTAGGCCGAGGCACAGGCCACATACGAGGAGGGGGAGGGGCATGTCCGTCCGCCCCCCGATCCAGAGAAGGTAGAAAACAATGTATTCAACATCAGCTCGAGATCCCTCACCCAATCAGAGATGTCTTTATTGAATAAAGGGCTATCCTATGTACCTACCACAAGAATGAATTCGTTCAATACATATATTGACATCCAGAAGTTTGGGCGAAACTTACGTCTGAAAGAATTTTTTAAGTCTGAGTCAGAAGAACATACCAGATTTAGATCCACAGGGACGTTTGATCCTAAGTCCCAGAATCCATCAATTACCACATTCACCAACTACTTGACACAGTTGTCACAGGACACTATACCTAGGAGGGTTAGTGACAATTTAACTAAAGAGGAGAGATTGGCGCTCAAAACATTAAGCGATGATACGTCCATAGTGATACGTCCAGCTGACAAAGGTGGAGCGGTTGTAGTGATGGATCTAAGCCAATATAGAACTGAAATTCTAAGACAAGTATCAGATTCGAACACCTATACAATTTTCCAAAACGACCCTACTCACCAGCTAAAGAGATTTATCAATCAGAAACTTCTTGGATGGATGGAGACTCAGGTGATCACTCAGAATGAGTATCGTTTTTTGAAAAGGGATTTTTCTATATCACCTTTATTATACACATTACCTAAGATCCAAAAGGATGCAGCACAGCCCCCAGGAAGACCAATAGTCTCCGCTAGGGGATCACTATTTCAACCACTGGCTGAATTTTTGGATCATCACCTACAGCCTCTTGTGAAACAAATGAAATCCTATATTCAGGACTCCAATGCCTTTATTCAATTGATAACCCAACTAAGTGACATTAAACCCACTGATCTGTTGGTCACCTTGGACATATGCAGCCTGTATACGGTGATACCGCATAAATCGGGGATTGCAGCAGTAACGAACCACCTGAGACAGGTGCCCTATGTGGGTCCACCCAAAGATGTACTGGTAGATCTTCTGACTATATGTCTTGAGAATAATTTCTTTTGTTTTGAAAACACTTTTTATCTGCAAATTGCTGGGACAGCCCCATCGCTGGCAAATCTCTTTATGGCTGAATATGAGTCTGTACAGATGAAGGTCTACGAGTCACAGTCCATCAAATTCTATTGCCGGTATATAGATGACTTGTTTTTTTATCTGCCGAGATGGTGAAACATCCTTACGAGCATGGATTGACACTCTGAACGAGATGGAAAGCACCATTAGATTCCAGTATACGGCTAATGCTGACTCAGTAGATTACCTTGATGTCAGGGTGTTCAAGTTCCAGGACGGGTTGGGTACTACCCTATTTAGAAAAAAGACTGACCGTAATTCTATCTTACATGCAAGAAGCTGTCACCAACCAGCTTTAATCCGTAATATTCCAAAAGCGCAATTCCAGCATGTGATTAGAAATAATACGGATGAGAATTCCAAGATACAACTATCTGAGATGACAGAGAGATTCATACAACGTGGATATAAGAAGAACGATTTACGGGAGAAACAAGAGCAAGCATTACAACCACAAAAGGCACAAAACACCCAAGAAATGAGGAGGGCTCCACAGCTCACGTTTATCACCACTTACAGCCCGGAACAACATCATATTGCAAAAGCAATAAAAGAGGAATGGAAATTACTTCAAGCTGATCCAACATTACCGTTCAATCAATGGATAGCGCCCCGACTGGCATATCGTAGAGGGAGAAGCTTGAGGGATATGTTGATGAAGACAGATATAACCCCTAAAAGTGTAAAAGAATCTTGGCTCAAGAAGAAAATTGGATGCTTCAAATGCCCTAGTTGTGTAACATATAACAGCATGCATACAGGCATGACTTTTCAACATCCTGAAGTAGGAAGAAGTATCAAATTAAATTCTACTTGACTACACAGTACATTATCTATCTTCTGAACTGCCCGTGTGCCAAGTTTTATACATGCAAGACGAATGATGATGCCAGAGTGAGGATGGCGAACCATCGATCCAGCATCAGGACAGCTCTGAAGACGGGCAAATCTGAACAACCAGTGGCTCGCCACTTTTTGGAGGCAGGTCACACTGTGAGTAATCTACGCTTCAGGATTATAGATCATGTACCTATCCCAAGAAGAGGTGGCAACAGAGCCAAAATGCTTTTACAAAAAGAGGCCAGATGGATACATGAACTATGTACCCTCGCCCCTAGGGGTCTTAATGTCCAGACTGGTTGGCAATGCTTCTTGTGAGCATAGAATCTGTATATCTAATTTTTATCAGAGAGTCCACTTTCACATACTATGTAAGATGTGATCTCATCCTTTTATGGAGACATAATGCATTCCTATGAATAATGAGAGCCCATTGATTTACTGGTTGGGTTACCTTGGATAGATAAAGAAAGTTTTATGAAGATGTAAGGGCGCTCACAGCTAAAGATACCTAGTAACAGTGTGTTATATAGATATGTGATTGTACATAAAGGTATTGCTAAAAAATGTCTGATAAGTACTAATAGAAAATATACATATATGGATCCAAATGAGAAAAGTATAATAACATTAATTTGTACATAAAATTAAATTAGCAGCTATAGAGACGTCTCTAATATAAAAACAATATAAATTGAATGTTTAAAAGTATCAATGGTAAAATAGAACTTATTGCTATAGAGTTTGCTGAAAATAGTGATACTTTATGTGATTTCACAGGATCACACAGAGACTCAAATTGATTCTATTTACCGGTTACAATTATGTATACATACAATACTATTTTCTGTATTCTCTGTATATTTAGATCAGCTTATAAAAAAGTAAAATCAGCTTGATAAATAAATCTAATATATATTACACCAAAACTCACATATAGAAACACTTGAATTGTCCATACATGAAAATGACCATAAAATTGTCAATGTTAAAAGTCCGTTATGACCAGCTATGGGAAATAAGATATTATGTCAAGTAAGATCTTGGTAGTAAAGCAGTTGCAATATTACATATCTGTTATCATATGACTTGTGTTAAAAATCCTCATATGAGATTCCTTTAACAATCGTACCTTGAGCTTTTTCTTCTAAGACAGCAGGGTATCCTATGCATCCTGCAATTGTCTGTCGGTTGTTAGATTCCTCGTGTTTTCGGCGTCTTACGTCACACCCGGCACTTCAGGGGCTCGACTTGCGCCTACCAATCAGCACTTCAAAGGCTCGTCTCGAGTCTGCCAATCGGCTACGACCTCCAGGTCGATGTACAACAGATGGTATATTCAGAGAAATAGTGCAGATTTCACTTACTAGTGTGTGCTTCTGCAGTCAATGTTTCCTTATGATGTAAACTTCACCTGCCCTTAGTGCTTGCGCATGCAGGTCCTTTAGCCAGAAAAGGAGTTGTAGTAGATGTATAAGCAACCCGGGTTGTTAGGAAATTCTGGTGTTAGACATTAACACTGATGTTGAAGGTACACAGTCCCACAATTCAATAGTGAAATCTGCACTATTTCTCTGAATATACCATCTGTTGTACATCGACCTGGAGGTCAGAGCCGATCGGCAGACTCAAGACGAGACTTTGAAGTGCTGATTGGTAGGCGCAAGTCGAGCCCCTGAATTGCCGGGTGTGACGTAAGACGCCGAAGACACGAGGAATCTAACAACCGACAGACAATTGCAGGACGCATAGGATACCCTGCTGTCTTAGAAGAAAAAGCTCAAGGTACGATTGTTAAAGGAATCTCATATGAGGATTTTTAACACAAGTCATATGATGATATATGTGATATGAGGTTTTTAACCAGGTTTTGACTATATATATCTATATATGTTTTTTTCACGTATTGAATCACATCAACACGACACTTATATGTTATGATGTCATTCCCCTCTGTTGAATGGTTGATTGTAGACATTTTTGTCTCTAATAGGAGGTTTTTGTGGGCATATGGGCACATATCTTCTCTTCTCTAGTTATACTAAAGAAAATGGACATGTTGATTAGGCTATGGTAAATAATAATGCAGATCGAGCCCCTTTTGATCCATTTTGGGTGGATATAAATAGTGGGCTCTGTCATAACTAGGGATATAGTTTAGGATTTTAAGGTGTAAGACGCATTTATTTGAATATGACAGTGGTTCTGTCAGGAATATGGTGATATGTGGATGGGTAATGTTTAGGTTGTTCTTGATTACAGGTAGCTATATTAAACTAGTTGGCATTCACTAGTTAGTTGATGTTTGTAGTGGTATTTTTATGTTTTATAATTTTAGACAGTATGGTAGTTTTGAGTTTTAAAATTTAAGAAATATTTATTTTTGTTGATCCGTCATCATGGTAGAACTATATGATAGTTGGGCAGATGGTGTTTGATTTTGGGGGTTATTTATGTTTGTACGGAACCAGTTGGTACATATCAAGTTTGTTTATATCGGTTACTATGGCTGCTCATCAGGAAATCTTTGACTCCATTGGTTAAGGCCCCTGGAAGGGGGCGTGATTATCACACCACACTTTCTGAATACATGGGCATTGTAACGTAGTGGATCTTTCTTTGGATAAGTCCTATAATACCAAGTGTATAGGGGCTCAGTGTGGTGCTGGACCACACGTTCTGGACGTACAGATGTGGATGGTAGATCAATGATACTAAACGGGTATTTAGGCTTGTTTACAATGGTTGCCTTGGTTACGTGCCCCATAGTAATACCGGTCCCGGTTCTTGGGAGAAAGCACGATCGCTTCGAATTAGGTGTCAATAACAGGTGACTGTGATAACAACCTATGCCATTTTATGGCTTGATGATCAGTGAGGCCGCGGGTATTGTATTTGTGGCTTGCGCTGCCATAGGGTACATCTGTCATATAGACAATTGACGTCTCTACTGCGAGTACTGGATGTGGGTGTGTTGAAACCCCTCCGCCAATCCGGGTAATGGGAGGAATCAGTTGGCACCAATGAGAGCATTTGTTATGATTACCATCGATTATGATGTAGCAAGAACAGTTTTTATGAGGATTGCTTTTAACTAGGCAGTAATGACAGATGACTGTGACAATAATACATGCCACTTTACTGTTTGGTGAGTGATGAGGCCGCGGGTATTTTATTTGGGGCTTGCGCTCCCGTAGGTTACAGCTGTCATATAGACAATTGACGTCTCTGCAGTGAGTCATTGAATGAGGGTGTGTTGAAACCCCTCCGCCAATCCGGACAATGGGAGGAACCAGTTGGTACCAATGAGAGCATTTGTTATGATTGCCATGCGAGTATTATGTAGCAAGAACAGTTTTATTGTTATTATGACGATTGATGATGTTAGCATAATCGCCAACTCAGGGGAATGTACATCTATTTATTATTATTACTTTTATCACTACCTCACACAGTTACATATACTATATATACCTCACACAGTTACATATACTATATATATCAGAATGACTCCAAAAAATTGTGAGCCAGAAAAGACTCTACCACAAGATTGTATCAAACCCGGGAACTATTTTCTAACTTAGTGGTTAGTCATAAATACTACATCAATTATATCTGATGTTCTTGAATTCCTGAATGACTATATATTTCAGTACTTTGAAGGTCCAAGTATCAGCTGTGACTGATAATAAGTGGAAACTTCCACTTTTTTCAGTTCTTTAAAGCCTTATCTCATATCCTACCAAAATCGGATCATATGCACTGTGACATAAGGTGTGTTAACCAACTTTGCAACAGTCACCAGTTTGTCACAAAAATGGCTAATCAACCTTTTCCACTTTAATCAGCTCAGTGGGTGTTTTCTAATAAAAAATACAGAGGATAAATGGATAATATTTAAAACTTTGTTAAATAAATATACATATCAACAAATACCATATGGTTATAAAAATAAAAATAAAAAATAAAGCCGTTGTGGCTAAATAAAAATGTGTTAAGAGAA
>CAJPDP010127564.1:0-10808 GCA_905336975.1 Bombina variegata variegata | reverse complement strand
ATCGAACATTAGCTTTCGCTGCTTTCTGGCTCCTATTGATTTCTATGGCATCCGCGGCCTCCAGGGTGGCGGATAGAAAACCAGGTACGCTGTGTTGGAATAGCCGTGAGTGTACCTGTTAAAAGTTTGATAACTTGGAAAAAGTGTCAGATAGAGCCGAATGTGTATTCGGAACATCTGTAATGACGTAAGCATCAATCTGCGTCGGATTGAGACCGGCGAATCGTATGTTACATCACAAATTTGAACATTTGCCGGTCTGTAGGGTTTCATAACTAGGCCGGATCAAGCTTGCAACAATTACGCTGCAGAATTCCAGCGTATTTGCAGTTGACAGCTTGATAGGCCTCTAGATGTCAGATGATTACATGATACACATTCACAAAAGCAAAAAGTGTCCTGTCCACAACCACAGCCTCTTCACCACTAGCTAAAGAATTAACAAAAGGGGCCTTATATGTTAGTGATAAAACACACATTGTGCATGAAGATAAGTCTGTTTATTTTCAGCAGGACAGTTATCTCCTGTATATATCACATAATTCACAATATACATCATATAATGTGTGACAGACTGCAAGAAATGACAGAAAAAAAAAAAAAAATTACAACAGTGCTTCCAGGGGACAGTGTAGCATTTTTTTTTAAAACTATAGTATGTACTATGTTGTTGTATATGCATCATGCATGAAAAACATGCTACAGTCCACCTCTTATGTTCCCTGGGTTTTGAACTTTTGTACATTTTTTATCTTATTCTCCACCAATGCAGGCTTGCAGCATAGGAAACTGCTTAAAAATAAATATATAAAATACAAGTACTATTCTTACAATGGACTTAGTTAAAGGATTGGTAGTTATTATTTTTATGAATTATTTATAACAATAATAATAACTAACAACCGTTACCTAAGGCTAAGTCCCTTGTAAAGTAGAATAGTACTGTGTAAGTGTGCCAGGGGCTAATGTAGTGTTTAGTCCCTTGAAATTTCCTTGTTGTATGACACTGACTTCTTAATCTGATTCCTTATACCTGTCAAGTTCCTCCAGATTCTCCTCACTCCCTCAGACAGTCAGTCTCAGAGTCGCTGCAATGCTTGTGTCACGCTTCCAACGCTGCACGCACCCTGGGTTAGTCCTCCACTGTGTGGCCGATAGATCTCCAGCATGTGCCTTACATCAGGGCCAGGAAGTTCTCGCACACTGGCTTGGGGCAGTCTTACCCTGAAACTTGAAATACACAGCGATCGGTGACATGCATGATATCACTGTTTGATTTTTGGGAACAAGTGGGTGGGTGGGGGTTTGACATCATTGGCACCTGGGGCCCGACTCTGAAGCACCCCCCCTTTAAAAAAAAAAAATGCTAAAAATAAAAACCCACCTACAGTTTTTTTCACAGCACTAAGTGTAAAAATACAGTTACGGGAGCTATGTCAGTCACGGGCCCTTCAGAATTAGGCTGACCATATTGCCGCTTTAAAAAGGGACACATATAAAAAATACATATGTCAGGGCTGTTTTCAGGGCTTTTTTTTTTTTTTTTGCAAAGCTTTATTTGTATAATTCAAAAATAACATTACAGGAGCCACTGAACATCTGAGGCTGTAAACAAGGACAGTATTACAAATTATAAGATAACACTCAAGAGTCTTTTTAGTGTTTTTGGAGGCCTCATGTGGCTGGAAGGCCCCTGGAGTCTATTGTGATGAAGCACTGTCCTCGTCCGGTCTTATATGGGGGTTGACTCTAGAACAGATATACAGGCTCCTGCAGTTCATTTCCATCTTGCAGTTTTTTTTTTTTATATTTTTTCATTTCCTTTTGAAACTTAAATCATTGACTGTGGTGAGTAAATATGAACTTAACAATAACAGTAGTTACAGCTTGGTTCCCACACAGGTTGGGTGTTCGTGTTGAGTTTAGAAAACTTTCCATGGGGGAGGGGTAGGGCATGAAGGGGGAGGGGGGGGGAGAGGAGGAGGGGGGGGTCTGGGCAGGGTGGGAAGGGCTCATCTTATTGGAGAGGGGGGGGGGAGGGGGGGGAATGGTATGAGGTAAGGGGGGAGGGGGATTAATGAGGAGTTATGGACTGCCGCGGGTGGAGGTGGCGTAAGCCTTGTGTTGGGGTGGTTGCCTCTGCAGTTGTAGTGAGCGAGGAAGGCTGGGTAGGGGGGGGTTTGTTCAAAGTGGGGTGCCTTTCCACGTTAGGGACATGTATTCATGTAGGTCAGGTCTCCCTATCTTGGTGTAGTGGTATCTTTCAAGCTGCAGGTGTGCAGTGACAAGGCTTTCCCATTCTAGTTTGGAGGGTATTGACTGTGTCTTCCATTTCTTAGGGATCAGAGCTTTAGCACCATTGAGCATGATGATGAATAGGGACCTGTCATGTTGGTGGTTAAATTCCGGGAGGTCTAAGTAGAGCAGGGTTGAGGCTGTTGGGTGGAATGAAAGTTGGAGTTTTTTGTTAATTACAGCAAACACCTCAAACCAGAAGTCTCTTATTTTGGGGCAGTCCCGCCATATGTGTAACATGGTGCCCTCTGCCCCACAGCCTCTCCAGCATTTTCCTGTTGTATTGGGGTATATCTTTTTAATTCTATAGGGGGTTAAATACCATCTGCTCAGGAATTTGTATTGGACTTCTTGGGTTCTGGCCGATATTGAACAATTTTGTTATTTCAAAGGCTCTAAGCCATGTTTTGGGGTCATATTCCTTTCCCAACTCTCTGTGCCATCCCTGTGTGAACATAGGGAGGTCTTGTAAGCCGCCGCATTGTAGTGTTTCATAAAGTTGGGAGATCAGGTGTTTAGGTGGGGTGGGCAACGTGCAGAGGTTCTCGAAGGGTGTAAGTGTTCTGAGTAGCGACGGTTTGTGTCTGTGTGTTGTTACATAGTGCGAGAGTTGTGCGCAATGGAACCAGGATGCAAATAAGTCCGGGTCCCAGTCTCTAAGGTATTGTTGTGATTTGATTTTATTATTGGAAAGAGCGTTGTTTATCGACAGTTTGTTTAGAGGTGGGTTTTTCTCGACTTGTCTCGCGGAAGCTTGGATGTTTGTGGTTGGGTTGCCTCTAATCGGGGTAAGAGGGGATGTCGGGGATGAAATGTGAGCTTGGGTGGCTGCTATTTTGTCCCATGTCATCATAGTCTCCTTAAGAAGCGGGTATAGTTGCAGGTGCGAGGGACGGTGTTTCTGCGGGATCCACGCCATGGATCCCACATTAGAACATTGGAGAATGTCTGAGTCCAACCTTATCCACACTTTGTGGGCGAGGTTTTGACTCCACTCTACTATATGTTGTAATGAAATAGCTTGGCTGTAGGTGTGTAAGTTGGGGAGACCTGTCCCTCCTTTGGATCGGGGTCTGTACAAAGTATTTTTGTTTATTCTGGGTTTGATACCTTGCCATACAAAATCCTCCATAGCTTTTTGAATGTTTTGGATGTGCGGGGTGGTTGGTGTCAGTGGAATGGTTTGTAGGATATATAGAATGCGGGGTAAGACATTCATTTTTACAATGTTAATTCTACCTATCCATGAAAAGGATTTTTTCCGCCACCCAGAGAGATCTGCAATTATTTCCTTTTTAATTTTTTTATAATTGGCTTCTATGGTTTCGGGCAGGGTCGGTCTGATAATAATCCCCAGGTACAGGAGTTCCTTACGTACTATTCTAAGCGGGCAGGTACTAGCTATGCGGTTGAAGTTGTCACTTGATTCGTTGACGTTAAGGAGCTCGGATTTATTAAGGTTTAGGTGGAAATTGGAAACAATACCATACTGCTCCATCTCCCTCAGAACTTCAGGAAGTGAGTGTAGTGTGTTTGTAAGTGTAATTAGAATGTCATCCGCGTACATAGCCAATTTGTACTCCGTGTTATGTACCGTAATGCCTGTGATAGAGGGGTTCATCCTTATTTTGCTGGCTAGGGGCTCTATTGAGATGGCAAACAGGACGGGGGAGAGTGGACATCCCTGCCTGGTCCCATTCGAAATTGGGAATGGGTCTGATAGGACTCCATTCACATATACCCTGGCGTTTGGTGTGGAGTATAGGGAAGTGACCCATCTTATAAGACCAGGGCCGAAGTTCATTTTCTGAAGCGTAGAAAGCATGAATGACCAGTTAACCCGGTCAAACGCCTTCTCCGTGTCTGTCGAAAGGAGGGTGAGGGGGATAGATGTTATTGAGGCATGTGTGATCAGCTGGAGGACTTTAAGTGTATTGTCTCTTGCTTCTCTATGTGGGATGAAACCCGTTTGATCAGTTGAGATCAATTGTGGTAGGAATTTATTAATTCTGTTTGCTATTAGTTTGGCCAGGATTTTGATATCGGAGTTTAGCAAGGAAATTGGTCGGAAATTTTCTGGTTTTGTAGGGGGTTTGCCTGGTTTAGGTAGGACTACTATGTGTGCTTCTAGCATGGAGCCAGGCAGGGACGCCGTGTCCTGGATTGCATTGAATATGTCGAGTAGGTGAGGGGCAAGTATGTGGGCAAATTTCTTGTAATATTTGGAATTAAGGCCATCTGGGCCAGGGCTTTTACCCGATGGTAGGTTTTTAATAGTTTGTAAGATTTCAGTGATAGTGAAAGGTTCGTCCAGTGAGGCCTTATCATCATCTGAAAGAGACGGCAACTCCGCCTTTGACAGGTAGTCTTGTGTCTGGAGTGTATCTTCCCTACCATTCTGTGGGTCTGTTGAACTAACAACGTTCGGGTGTATGTTATAGAGTGTCTCATAATATTCCCTGAACATGTTTGCTATGCTTTTCGCATCCTGACGGGTGACATTGTTGGAGTCTTTAATTTCATGGATGTATGTTTTGAGTTTCTTGCGCGCTAGGGCCCTAGCTAGCAGTTTGCCTGCTTTGTCACCCTGTTCATAAAATGTTTGGTTCAGGAGAAGTGCCTTTTTTTGTTGTTCTGCACATAGGTGGGTTGTCAGATCCGTTTTAGCTTGGGTCAGGTCTGTCAGAAGAGTGGTGTTAGCGGGACTATTCTTATGTTGTTGTTCTAGGTGAGATACTCTAGTTAGTAGGGAGTGGAGTCTTTCTCTTTTGAGTCTATTCTGTCTAGCCCTTATTTTTATGAGCTCCCCTCGGATTACGCATTTGTGCGCTTCCCATATGGTGGTTAGAGGAAGAGTGTCAGTTTTGTTTAATTGGAAATACTCTTTGGTGATTTGGTGAGTTCTGCAGTAGTGACGGGGTCATCTAACAGCGTATCATCGAGTTTCCATACGTAAGCTGATATCAGGGATTCTGGCCAGTGAAATGTGCAAGAAACGGGGGCGTGGTCTGTCCATGTGATATTCTTTATGGTGCAGTCCGATATGATAGTCAGAAAAAATGTAGTCTATGCTGGAGTATTTATTGTGGGGGTGGGAGTAGAAGGTAAAGTCCTTAGTGTTTGGATGCGTGATTCGCCATACGTCATGTACTATTATGTCCCTCAAGTATTGTGTTATCTGCTTTAATGTCTTATGTGTTATGCTGGAGGTGCCATCAGAAGTATCAAGACGGGGATCTATTGGGATATTAAAGTCTCCCCCAATAAAGAGTGCGCCCTTTTGGATTTCTAGAATTTTTTGTGTCATCCGTTTGAGGAAAGGAGCTTGTGCTGTGTTGGGAAAGTAGAGATTTATAAGCGTTACTGGTCTGTTATATAGGAGGACTACAATCATGATATAACGGCCTTCGGGATCTTTCTCAACTTGTGTAGGACTGAAGGGGATCTTCTTATGGAACAGGATGCCCAATCCCCCCTTTTTAGTCAGGCCTGATGCAAAATAAGCTTGGGTGTAGTGTTTTTGGAACCATTTAGGTTCATGGCCCTTTCGGAAGTGTGTCTCTTGTAGGAGAACTATATCTCCTCTCATTCTTTGGAGTTCGGTAAGCACTATCGCCCTTTTATTTGGGCTGTTCATGCCTTTTACATTGACTGTGATCAGTTCTATGCCACGGGGCTGGGAATGCGTGCTATGTGCTGGCATTACGACAGATGATGGTGACTGGTTAAGACAGGTGTGCAATTGGTATTGGGGGGGAGGAGCAGGTAGATCGGGGGGGTATAAAAGAAGGAGAATGTCACTGGGATTGTAGTGTAAGACCCAGGTGTGGGTCAGGTGGGGATAAGAGGGGGCTTACCTCCACCCGCGGCAGTCAAACCTGTAAGGGACAAAAACAAAAAAGAAAGAAAAACCGTGCAAAATAATATAGCAAAAAAGACAAACAAATTTATCAAATCTGGGAAAAACCGTCAAACAGTAACCGTAAACTTTCTAGGGGAAGAGGCCCTAGTTCCTTGCCTATGAAATTAATGTTTGTGTAAGGATATATGTTAAGTGGGTGTATGTGCGGACAAGATCAGCCGTAGCAATGTATGCGGAGTGAGTATGGTTGAGAGTAGTGAGTGAAGTGTTGCGGCTGGTCCATGTGTGTGTTGAGTCTCTATCTTCTCATGTTTCCTAAAACAGTGTATGTTATGATTCTTATGTGTGGGCGCATTTACAGTAAATACAAGAATATTAGGCAGTACATCATAACTTAAATCAACAGGCGAACATGGGTTCAACTTATCTTAACAACAAGAAGATGGTGGTATTGTCCAGGACTCCAGGGATTTATAGATTTTACTCAGTCCGAAATAGTCTCTGAAAGGAGAGTTCATATTCCTTCAGATCAGATTAAGCTTGGGGACCAGCGTGGTTCTACCTGGTCATATTAAAGGGGTAATTCCTTCTCCAAGTGTTTGTGTTTCTTAAGCTACAATGTATCATCAGCAGCTGATTCTTCTGCAGTAGCGGGTGGATTCTGCAATTGCTCCAGTGCCGGAGGGAGTTTAATTGACAAATTAAGAGAGTTATTGAAGGATGGTAGGTCGTCCAGTGATCGGAACACTGAGGTGGTGCTGTTTCTTGTGGCTACTATGCACGTGGGAAAGCCCAACCTGTAGGGGATGCTGTTTTCTCTCAGGACTGCTGTAATGAATTTCAGGTCTTTTTTGTAGAGTAGCAGGGCATATGTCCGAATATATCTGAATTATTATTCCAGCATGCGTAAGAGGCGTCGTGTTCCTTGCCCCTTTGAGTATTTCTTCTTTGTCCCGGAATGATAGCAATTTCACTATTACATCTCTCGGCGGCGCCTTGGCTGGTGGTCTTGGGCGCAGAGCACGATGGGCCCTTTCAATAGGAACTTCTGGTGCAGACGGCGTATTTTTTGCTGTCCGGAAAAGACTTTGTAGGTGCCCTTGCAGGGCATCTGGAGGGATTGATTCAGGGATTCCTCGGATCCTGTTTTCCAAGTCCTCCATTCGGTTGTGCAGCATGTCCGCGTGCAACTGAGTATTGTCAGATTGAGATCGTATTTCTGACTGCTGGATTTCCTGTTTCTTTTCTATGGTTAAGACTTTATGTTCTAGTACTGTAATATCTTTCTTAAATTCGTTAAACATGTCCTTTACTTCTTGCATGGCCTCTCTTATATCCTCTCTAGAGGCAAAGTATTTGAGGTCATTCTTAGTAACCTGTTGAGAAGTATCTGAGTAGCCCAAGGTAGTTTGTGTTTCTGATTCTTGTCTGTGTTTTATAGATGTTTCACATGTTGGCTTTGGTGCAGGGTCAGCTGGTTTTAAGTAATTACTCATGGTAGTCGTTTTGTAGTCTTTGTTCATTTTAGTGAGCCTTTTATTAGGCATTTCAGGTTGCATGAGTCCTATTGAACTTCTGTCTTTTTATTTACTTTTTATTTATTTGTGTTGCCTCTAAGCAGTGTGTTTCTTCTTTTTTTTTTTTTTTTTTTAGTAAACAAGCAGCGCTGCAGAGGTCCCTTTTACCATAAAATTGGCAACTTTTCCCGGCCAGGACGGGTCACGGCAGCAATCAACTGGACTATTTATGAGAGTGGGGATTGTTACTTGAGCAGGGACTCACCTTCCAGAAGTGCTCAGGTTTATCCTCCGTTTGCCCCCCCGCTTGTTGTTCAGCGCTCACTGGCGTCCCTCTAAAGACCCGCGTGTGTGGGAAGAGTTCTGGAGCTGCTTCAGGCGGTGAGTACACTCAGTGTTAGACCTGCAGGGTCTATGGGCTGCCGCGTCTCGGCTCCTCTGTTTTGGGATAGTGCTGGGTTTTTTTTCTTCAAAGTCTGTGTTGCGGTTGGGCTCCGGTGTTGGAGGGTAGTTAGGCCTTGTTGCGCAGAGGAGACGTTTCTGTGTCACTCTTGCTGCGTGCGTGTTTTCTCCGCATAGAGTACCCCAAAGATGACTGAAGGTTATCTATATTAGCTACGGCTGGGATTTAGGCTGAGATGATTAGTTATACACCCGTTTGTGGCCGGCAAGTGAACTTAGGGCATCGGAGCTGTCTCTTCAAGCAGCCATATTCCTGTGCGGCTAAGCTCCGCCCCCCGTTTTCAGGGCTTTTTAAAGAAATGTTTCGTATAAGAACCCTGACATATGTATTTTTTATATGTGTCCCTTTTTAAAGTGGCAATATGGTCACCCTATTCAGAATGGTCGGGCACCTGTCTGTAGTCACTCCTGTCACCCCCTGATGGCGGCCCTGCCTAACATTTCCAGTTCTTGGCTATTAAACATCTGATATTATTTATAAAAATTTGTTTTTTATGTAATTTGTAACTAAAAATGTGACTATAATCTAATTTTCTTTTGAGGCATTATCTTTAGATTGAGTATAATGTAATGTAATACTCAGCCAATGCCGCCATTATTGACTAGCCCTATATATATAAAAAAAGTTCAGGCATTAGGGATTTGTCATCAATATTGAATCTTTAGACATAATGTTTTACTTTTTCCATATCTGAAAATATTTTGCTTATGTGACCATCTATGGATTTCCATTTAAAACCACTTTGAAAAGCATGTTTTTAATATATATTTTAATAGTTAACCAGCTGTTTATATTATATACAGTATGTAACCTGGACACTTCTAATGATTTGGCATCTGCATTTTTAAAAGCAATATGAAACCCAAACATTTTCTATTGTGATTCACAATTTAAAAAAAGTTTACAATTTAATTCTATTACCAAATTTGCTTCATTCATTCCCATGACATTGTTTGTTGAAAAGATACCTAGGTAGGCATCTAGCGCACTAAATGGAAGGAAAGAGTGCTGCCATCTAGTGTTCCTGCAAATGGATAACATTCTTGCAAAAGTGTTGCCATAGAAATGGTCCGGCACATCACTGCTTTTCAACAAAAGATACAGAGAACAAAGAAAATTGATAATAGAAGAAAATTAGTAATTTGTTTAAGATCGAATCCTCTATCTGAATCATGAAAAAAAAATGGGTTTCAATATCCTTTTAATGATTTGCAAAATTCACCTAATTATGCATCATTTTTCATTTAATAGTTTGATTGAAAAGTGTGACTTCATCTCCCCTCTGCCACAAAACCAAGCTGAATCTCACACAGCAGTGCATCTAGCAGCTAAAGAAAGTAAGAGAAAAGGAAATAAATAGAGAAGCACTCAAATATAAATGAACAAAAGCTGTAAAAACTTCCTTGCTTGTGTGAAAGGCCAGTGCCACTCAGGGTGCAATCTCTTTTAGCTCACCATGCTATTATTATTCTTAAGGTGAAAAAGTTGTTATTCTTACAGTGGAAAAGTTAAATATTGTGTATATTTAACCCCTTGATTGCTAGAGACCTGCAATGTATTGCTTTAAAAGTGGTTAAACCCGCCCCTTCCTTTGCAGTGATGGGTTTCTTCATAATAAAGAGCCACATGCACAGAACCTGAGTAAAAGTGACTAATGTCCTATTTGTAAGTGGAGGCAGCATTATTTTGTTAGTGGGTGTGTCACAGACTGCTATTGAATCCGGATGTCTTTTCTTGCAGTAGATTAAGGGAGAGGTTGCAGCTGCACATAGAACTACTGCCAAAGGCTCCTACATTTGCTCATGTACAGGTAAATTAAAAGCATTAATATTCCTGTGCTGGGACAGAAGATGTATTGCATAGTGCTAGGAAGCTGCATGTTGTCTTTTTTGTTTTTATTTTCAGAGAGAAAATGTATTAGGGAAAAAACATTGTAGGTTTGTGGTATTGTTTTTTAACCTTTTTCCCTGCAGTATGTAATAGATTAAGGGCTAAATGCATATCACTGTATGTTTGTTCTCTGAGTGCTGCAAACTAGACTCAAATTGGTAAAAAAATAAAATAAACCCTGCTTCTGAGTGTGTCTGTACAAACGCTCATGTATCTGTACAAACGCTCATGTATCTGTGTGTCTGTACAAACGCTCATGTATCTGTGTGTCTGTACAAACGCTCTTGTATCTGTGTGTGTCTGTACAAACGCTCTTGTATCTGTGTGTGTGTCTGTACAAACGCTCTTTTATCTCTGTGTGTGTGTGTGTGTGTGTGTGTATCTGTACAAACGCTCTTTTATCTGTGTGTCTGTACAAACTCTTGTGTCTGTACAAACGCTCTTGTGTCTGTGTGTGTCTGTACAAATGCTCGCGTGTGTGTCTGTACAAATGCTCGCGTGTGTGTCTGTACAAATGCTCGCGTGTGTGTCTGTACAAATGCTCGCGTGTGTGTCTGTACAAACGCTCGCGTGTGTGTCTGTACAAACGCTCGCGTGTGTCTGTACAAACATGTGAACATAGTTTTTCAGTTAAGAACTGAAAGGAAAGAATACACATATTGCACTCAGACGTACTATAGGGAACAGTATTAAAGTGAATGTAAAGTTTCATCAAGTAGTGCCCGGTTTTTAAAAATACTATTAAAAACGGGGGCACTTTCAATGATGAAACTTTACATTG
>CAJPDP010127458.1:0-13724 GCA_905336975.1 Bombina variegata variegata | reverse complement strand
TTAGTACCCAATTTAATGGTGCTCATTTTATCAACCTTGAAAGGATGAAGGGCTGAGTCGGCCCTGCCGCAATTTGAACGTGTGACCTTTGAACAGGCTTTTGTAGTCAGGGCATTTTACCAACTGAGCTACCTCACCAGCCTTATATTTATATATATATATATATATATATATATATATATATATATATATATATATTGAAAAAAGAAATGAAAAAGGAGCTGGATGGAAACAGGTTCTAATTAGAGCGCTAATAGGAGAGAGAGAGGGGGAAAGTAGCCAGAGACTGGTATGTGCCTTATACCATATGTGAAAAAAGTATGAACAAAGAGAGTGTCTCCAGCGCTAAAAGGCTATATGGATAGGGAAACGTAGTGCATTCTATCACATTAATACTAATGCAAGACGAATAAAACAAATAAGATGCAAAAAAGGGGGGACTCCAGATGGGAGAATCCAAATTATATCATTAAATAAATTGGATACACAACCTTACAGAAAGAGGTGAAAAAACACAGTCTGAACTATTGTATCCTAAAAATAAAATCATACAACCTATAGATACAATTAATAGATACAATTAAGCGTCCCAGCAAGAAGTCACAGCAAGGTCAATTTAAGTAAACCAATGTGGCTGAAGATGCAAACGTAGGTGAAATTCCTACTTATGGAGAAAACCTCAATCCTATGAGGTAAGGAAACGGCCCAAATTCAGGAGATAGAAGGAAATCACACTCGGTGTCCCGAAGCATTTTCTCCTGAGAGAACAAGATGCGAAAGGGGTCCAGCATACAGCTGGGGTCATCGCATCCTGTTGTCTCAGGGGAAGACGCTTCGGGATACCGAAGTCTCCTGACTTCTTGCTGGGACTCTTAATTGTATCTATTAATTGTATCTATAGGTTGTATGATTTTATTTTTAGGATACAATAGCCCGGACTGTGTTTTTTCACCTCTTTCTGTAAAGTTGTGGATCCAATTTATTTAATGATATAATTTGGATTCTCCCATCTGCAGTCCCCCCTTTTTTGTATTGTATTTTATTTGTTTTATTTGTCTTGCATTAGTATTATTGTGATAGAATGCACTACGTTTCCCTATCCATATAGCCTTATATATATATATATATATATATATATATGTGTGTGTGTGTGTGTGTGTGTGTGTGTGTGTGCATGCGTGCATTGGAGCCCTTTGCAGTCAAATACCTAAAAACATGAAAAATCTTTTTTATTTAATTTTAATATTTTTTTATTCTGTTTTTACTAAATTGTATTTCTAAATAGATATTTTTTATATATCTGTATATATATCTATATCTGTATATAGTTTTTTTTAATAGTTTTATTTAACAGTGCAGTCTTTGGGGAGAAGAAGATCATGAGGTCATGATACCCGAAGTCCTGAAGTTAGCCTGCCTTTTTTTTCGCTTGCACGCTAACTTTTTACTTTCAATTTGTAATACGCATGCTAACGCAGCCGTGTTAAAGAATTGTTTTGAGCACAGTTAGCGCAAGAAAATATTTCGACATTTCTAATTATCAGGCAGTGGATATGTTTTATATGGCTTATAGGACAAATCTACGTTCAAATGTTGCTGTGCATTTGTGTTTTAGGGTCACAATTCTTGCTAAAGAAAATTTCTACATAGAAATCCATTTCACAAAATCATTCTCATAAAGAAAAAAAGAGCTGGATTTTACCAGCTGCCATGTGTCTATGAGGTGTGAAGTGAGTCTTTAACTAGATTTTATACATTAGCAAATTAAACCCAGGTAACAAGAAAAACAAGACTGTTGTCAACAGTTTCCACGAAACACAAAGGGAAAATGTTAACTCAATGAAAGTTTCTCAGAGACCCTCAAATTACTGGATAATAAATAAGCCTGAATTCTGAGTAATAAATAAGTCAGTGGATCTGAAAAGTGAATTTGCCTATTTTGCTTTTCCACTCTTGCTGAAAGTGCTGTTAAATGTTTTAAATGACTGTTGAAATTTGGGTTTTCCCATGAGACATATTCATTTTATCATGAGTCTCCTTTTGTACTGTAGGAAATATCAGAGTAAACTTAAAATTAGGTGAATTTTAAGAGGGTAAACATAATAGTAAATAAGCTTATATAAATGAAGTTTGTGATAAATGCCCAGTTTTGTATAAGTAAACTTTAGCCTTTATTATTTTTAAATTCAAATTATAAAACTGTTATTATTTATGACTTGTATAGAAACCAAGTAACAATCTAATATTCATTACATATTTTTGGCTGATGATGTTCCTAAAATAAAGATTCTAAATATTAAATTTCTAATAGTCAGTTATTTTTTATTTAATTGCCATTAGGTGAAACCATTGGCACACTAAGGATGCAGGAATATTGAATGCAAGTGCATATTTACAGCATACATGGGGGGGGCGGGGGTGCATGATAAATGTTTTAAAAAATTGCGATAAATATTTTAGGATTTTTTAAATTTAAAGTGAATTGCAAAATGCTTATAGACATTTTAAAGTTTACTTCTTACATCACTTTAAAGGGATATGAAGCCCAAAAAAAAATATTTTGTGATTTAGACAGAGCATACAATTTCTAAAAAGTTTTCAATTTACTTATATTATAAAATGTGCTTTGTTCTCATGGTATTCTTTGTTGAAGAGATATGTAAGTAGGTTTCTGGCGCACAACATGGCAGGAAATAGTGCTGCCATCTAGTGCCCTTGCATATGGATAACGTTCTTGCAAAACTGCTGCCATATAGTGCTCAAGACAAATGCACACTTCTGAGATTACATCACAGCTTTTGAAAAAAATATACAAAGAAGACAATTTGATAATTGAAGTAAAGTAGAAAATTGCACGCTCTATTTAAATCATGAAAGAAAAAATGTTGGTTTCATGTACACTTAAATAAATGCAAAATATTTTAACTATACAACTGAATGTATAGAGGATACTTTCAAATAACAAATACTCTTGTGTTCCAAATAACATAATTTAAAAGCTACATTGCTTTGGATTAGACTCAAGAATCATTAAGGGCTAGATCAAAGTTGGAACTTAAAAAAGCATTTACGAGAAGCTGTAAATTGCACTGACAAGCTATTTCTATTGTGAACCTTGTGCATGGTGTTTTTGCCTGGGATTACAAGTTGAAAGTAGAAACATTGCTTGCTCGCACCATTAATGGGTTAGCGTATAATATCGTGAGAGGATTTTCTACAATATCGTGCTCGCGTTACACCTAACTCAAAGGCCTGCTTGGGCTATGATGTCATTTATTGTATGGACATGAACATGTCTTTAAAATTAAAACAGACTAATTAATTAAAATGGTGTTAATGTGTTGGAAAACCACTTAGAACAACTGCATATTAACACATCTACCATGTGCATATACAAGATTTAATCATAGGGTCAGCACAAGAAAGGACAATGGTCACTTTAATTAAATTTACATCTTAGCACAATTTACAATGATCACTGGGGAGAGCCTAAGGTTGACACCTCAGAGATGTTTTTATAGACAATTATGACTTATACATGCTGCAGTGTATGCAGAGGGGAACAGGAAGAGTGATCTCCAACCTCAATATCCATGTGCTGTCCTGGGGTGCAATGCATGTTACCATATGCACACCCTCAAACATGGGTAGCTCATAACACTGCTACTGAAACTAGTTCACTAAGCAAATGTCATGTTGGAGATTAGTTGTCATACTAATAAAATAGGGTATAAAAGAAATATTGTCATTAACAATATAAGCATAATACAGATGCATGTAATGTAATAATTATTAGAAAAGATATATAGGGATAAATCCTTCCAAATAATTTTACATATTTTATATAGTGAGATAAAAAGGTCACAAAATATATAGAGGATTTACAACTCATAAGAGAGATAGATTTACTGAACCAAATCTACTCTCAGGTATATACAGAAGAAAACAATGGAAAGCTATAAAGCAGTAGCTGAGAGCATTCACAAACAAACAGGTAGAGAATTGGAGCAGGATGTTAAAGGGCCAGAAGCTCAATATCAGGAAGTACTGGCAACTAATAATCACAGCACAGAATGCAGAGAATGTCCCAGAGAATTTATGATAAGGTGGAGATGCAGCGTAGGTAAAAATAATACCACACAGGTTTAGACTTAGAACTGATAATAGATTAGGCAGATTGGAGTACATTTACTAAAGGTCACTGTACCTAAGCATGACTGGAGCAGAGAGGAGTCAGAATAGATACTGGTAGTTGAGATCTCCTGTTAGAATGGATTGCAGCTGACCAGAGTATAAACCAGAGGAGCTGGAAGTAGATCCAGCTGTGTATGTTACAGCAGACCAGCTTATGGATTCAGTTGAGCTGGAAGTAGATCCAGCCAAGATTGATACTGGTAGCTGGATTCAATGATTATGTTTGTACACACTGTAACCCAGTAGAGATAATGCTGTCCGTATGAACCTAGGAGAAAGAAGAGATGAGTAACATATGCTTCTACCTTAGTAAGTGATACGGTCACAGGCAACCTGGAAATAAACAGGTTTGTTATAGAAGTAGCAGCAGGGCAGTTGCTAGATGAGATCACAGCAAGATATGCCGTAGCTTGACATTATACAAGTACCTCCCTACAAGTGTTCCAGGCTTTTATTGGGGAAGTAAGGTAAGTAGAGAATGGCTTAAAGAGACAGTGACATAGAAACATGGGAGAACTCCTCCATCAAGGGAGCCCTTCTGGGCGAGAATGCGGTTTGTTAGGGTGAGATCGGTGGAAGGCTCAGACCATACGTGATGCAGAGACAAAGTCAGCCGGAACCCAAAAATCCTCTGAAGATTCATAACCCTTCCAGCTTATGAGGTATTGGAGCAGTTGTCTGTGAAATCTAGAGTCCAGAACTTGTCCCACTTCATACTCAATGTCACTGTCAATAGAGAGAGGAGGAGGTAGTGGAGATGTCCTATTCAGGAAAGGATTTTCCTTGTAGAGTTTGAGGAGGCAAAAATGGAAAGTGGGGTGTATATGCAAAAGGTTTAGTCTGACCGCATTGTTGTTGACTATTTTTGTAATAGAGTAGGGAACAATAAAAAACTTGCCCAACTTTTTTGTGGGAGACTAGAGCCTCAGGTTCTTGGTGGACAACCAAATCATATCCCCTACCTGATAGTTAGGGGGAGTTCTCCTATGTTGGTCATAATAGTACTTATGTCATTGTTGGGTGGCCTGGAGATTGGAACGGATAATCTTCATAGCATCACAATTATTAGCGAGAGTATCAGTTACAGCAACATTGGTAGATGGAGGTGAAGAGAAGGTGTGGAATACAGGATGATATCCGTATTTCGCATAGAATGGAATTTGTTTGGTAACAACTGAGAGTATTGTTAAATGCGAATTCGGCCAGTGGAAGCAAGGTGATCCAATCATCCTGTAAGTGTGTGGTGAAACATCGACTATATTGTTCCAACTACTGGTTTGTATTCTCTTTGAGGCCATTGGTTTGGGGATGATAAGTGCTACTGTATTTGTTTTCAATGGAAAGCGCTTTACAGAGTTCCCTCCAGAACCTGGATGTGAATTGAACCCCTCGGTCAGATAAAATACTTGCAGGTAATCCATGTAGTCTGACTATCTTGCAGATAAAAAGTTGTGTGGTTGTGGAAGAAGTCAGGAGAGAAGTCAACTAAATAAAATGGGCCATGTGTGAGCTGATTAACCACCAGTAGTATTGTTGTGTAATTCTTAGATAAAGGCAGTTCCACTATAAAGTCCATAGAGATGGATTCCCATGACTTATTGGGTATGGGTAGGCAGGTTAAGAGTCCATAGGCAGTTTTTCTTTCATGTTTAGTTGTGGCACAAATGGTGCATGTTGTAACATAATTATAGTCAGTATTCTACAAATCTGGCCACCAAAAATCTCTTTGTAGAAGCTCTAATGTCTTTTGTATGCCAGGATGTCTTGCCAACGGTGCATCATGAACTTGTTTAAATACGAGACGGAGAGAAGGAGGTATTCAAAGTTTTAGGTCTTTATAGAATAAGTGATTGGACTATTTTTTTTAGAAGATGAAAAGGTATACTAGAGTCAGTAGCCAGATTTTCTATTACCTTCTTAAGAAAGGAGTCTACTATAACAATAATTCATTTTTGTGGTATTATGTATGATGGTTGAGTGAATTCAGGAGCTGGAGACATTCTGGAGGGAGATTCTACTTTTCCATTAGAGGATCTAGGTCTGTAAGTGATATAATAGTTGAATCTCTTGAAGTAAAGACTCCATCTGACTTGTCTTGCGGATAAGGTTTTGCTGACCCCAATTTCCCATGGTCTGAGTATATTAGAATGGGTAGAGTGGTTCCTTCCAAAAGGTGTCTCCGGGTCTCGAAGGCTACTTTTATAGTCAATAACTCTTTCTCCCCGATTGGATAGTTAACCTCAGCTGGTGAAAGAGTTCGGGAGTGATATGCTACTGGATGTATGGAGTTGGTATTAGGATATTTCTGTGAAAGGACTGCACCAAGAGCATATTCAGATGCATCTACTTCCAATATGATTTGTAACATTGGGTTCAGCATTTGGATTATGGGTTTGGAAGTGAATCTACCTTTTAGGTAATCAAAGGCAAGTTGGGCTTCTCGAGTCCATGTGTAGGTACTAGATCCAGTGAGGCTTGTAAGAGGCTTAATAATTGCGGAGTACTTGTTAATAAATTTCCTATAAAAATTTTCAAAACTTATGAACTTCTGCAGAAACTTCTTACATTCTGAAACCCGCCAATTTAAAATAGACTGGATTTTATCATCCTCCATATGAATGCCACCTGGGGCTGGGGCATTACAGAGGCCGAATGGCATGGCAAGGTATTCGTAGAGGCCATATCTAGTACGAAATGTGGTCTTCCACTTCTAACCCTCCTTTATGCATACTAAATTGTAAGCCCCTCTGAGGTCTAACTTAGTAAAATACTTGGCCTTTTGTAACCTCTCTACCAACTCTGGAATGAGTGGTAGAGGATAGCGATTTTTGATAGTGATCTTGTTCATGAGGCGGTAAACTAAGAGATTTATCTTTGTTATGGATGAAGAACATCCCTGCTCCTGCAGGGGAAGTGGATAGTCTTATAAACCCTTTTCTAAGGTTCTATTCTAAATAAGTTTTCAACTCCTGGAGTTCAGGTTCAGATAAAGGATATATATGACCATAAGGTATGGTGGCCCCAGGTATTAAATCTATGGGGCAATCGTATGGTAGGTGGTAAGGTTTCTGCATCCTTTCTACTGAAGATGTCTTGGAAGCCTTGGTAGGGTGCGGGTATTGTAGATGTGGATGTTTGCATTAAAAAGTAATGCTGAAGACATGTTTGCGTACAATATTCTGAAATGAACTATATGTCAAAGTCATGCCAAGTGATTGTCAGTATATGTAGTTGTAACCGCTTGATGTCAAGGATGATTGGATAAAGGGGAGAAGGTATAACATCAAAGGAAATGTGTTCTGTGTGTCCAGAAGTGGTCATTTGGAGTGGGTTAGTGTGATTGATGGGTAATAGGTCCATGGGCTATGCTGGATCCATCAATTACTCTTGATGAAAAAAAAAGTAGTCTTCCTGATAGTGGGTATTTTATTCATGGTAACAAGTTGAGAATCGATGAAGTTCCCACCAGCTCCAGAATCTAGAATATATTTAGTTTGAAGATGTTCTTGATCCCACTATAAGGACACAGAGAGGTTATAATAAGATAAGGTGTTGGATTGAATAGACATACAATGAGAATCTTTAATATTCTTGCCAGGATGGGCTTTCTTTAGCATGGAACAGTTTTTTACATCATGGTCCTTAGAGGCACAGTATAAGCACAGCTTGAGCTGATTTCTCTGGTCTTTGTCTTCAGTGAATAACGGACCCCTGACAACTCCTATCTCCATAGGTTCAGGGGGAATGTTTTTTAGGGCTGGAGGATCGAAGGAAGAATATCTTCTAGGAGACTGTTTGGAGTGTAAATGTTCTGTTCTTCTCTCCCTATGTATTCTGTCAATAGATGAGGATAAGGTCATTAGTTCCTCTAATGTAGCAGGTAAATTGGTTCTCATTTTTTAGAGATTCAGAGAGGCCAAAAAAGAATTAGTTGCAAAAGCTAATATTACTCCACTCCAAGTCGTGGACCCATCTTTTGAATGCCACGATAAAATCTTCCACAGGTCTCTTGCCCTGCCTTATGTTTCTTAAAGCATTTTCAGTGGTTATTTGAGTATTGGTATCTGCATATAGTGACGACATGGCAGAAAAAAATTAAGGAAGGGAGTTGAGGATGGGATCATCTGTTTTTAAGTAGGTATTGGCCCATATCCTTAGTTCTCCCCTGAGATAAGATATAACAGTACAAACCTTTATACAATCTGAACAGTAGGTTTTTGGTTTTAAAGAAAATAGAAGTTTACATGCATTTTTTAATTCCCTGTATAGGGATCTTTGCCCATAAAACTTTTCTGGGGGACTAACAGCTGGTTCAGGGATGTTGTTAGTGGAAGCTAGTGAAGCAGATAATGTGGCAAGGTTAGCCTTGAGATTTTGGTTCTCTACATGGAGTTCCTGTAACCGTCAGAATCTCTACTCTTTGTGAGAAATTCATTATGTGTTTTGCCATCTCTGATGCTTCCATAATAGCGTGAGAAGGAAGAAAATAAAGACAATCTTTTTATTTTATTTTTTATTTTTTATTTAGGGCTTGTATAATCTGTCATACTAGTGAGGTAGGGACTACAAGCAATATCATCATTAACAATATAAGCACAATACATATGTATGTAATGCAGTAATTATTAGAAAAGATATATAGGGATAAATCCTTCCAAATAATTTTACATATTTTATATAGTGAGATAAAAAGGTCACAAAATATATAGAAGATTTACAACTCATAAGAGAGATAGATTTACTGAACCAAATCTACTCTCAGGTATATACAGAAGAAAACAATGGAAAGCTATAAAGCAGTAGCTGAGAGCCTTCACAAACAAACAGGTAGAGAATTGGAGCAGGATGTTAAAGGGCCAGAAGCTCAATATCAAGAAGTACTGGCAACTGATAATCACAGCACAGAATGTGGAGAATGTCCCAGAGAATTTATGATAAGGTGGAGATACAGCGTAGGTAACAATAATACCACACAGGTTTAGACTTAGAATCGACAATAGATTAGGCACTGTACCTGAGCATGACTGGGGCAGAGAGGATTTAGAATATATACTGATAGTTGATATCTCCTGTTAGAATGGATTGCAGCTGACCAGAGTTTAAACAAGAGGAGTTGGAAGTAGATCCGGCTGTGTATGTTACCACAGACCGGCGTATGGATTTAGTTGAGCTGGAAGTAGATCCGGCCGAGATTGATACCGGTAGCTGGATTCAAAGATTATGTTTGTACACACTATAATCCAGTACAGATAATGCTGTCCGTATGAACCTAGGAGACAGAAGAGATGAGTAACATATGCTTCTAGCTTAGGAAGTGATGCAGTCACAGACAGCCTGGAAATAAACAGGTTTGTTGCAAGGGGTAGCAGCAGGGCAGTTGCTAGACGAGTTCACAGAAAGGTATGCCATAGTTTGACGTTATCCAAGCACCTCCCTACAGGTGTTCCAGGAGTTCCAGGCTTTTATTGGAGAAGTGAGGTAAGTAAAGAATGGCTTAAAGAGACAGTGGCATAGAAACATGACACTAGTACATAAACGTGTGCGCACATTATGATTACATGTTAAATTAGGTGGGCAATACTTTAGAATAATTTGATTACATTGCAGATGCAGATATAAAATGCAGAAATAGTTTTATGCACACATGAAAAATAAATATTACAACAGATTTATAGAGATTTATTTAGAGCGTGTGAACAATGTTCCAAACATATTTACATTGCGCACACACAAATACGTTTATGTAATCAACATTCTAATCTTGAATAGAATTTTTACTTTTACATTTGCTATATAGCACAAAGAAGTGACCTCTATGTAAATTCATAGGCCACTACTTGAGACGGATTCCTATGTGTTTAAATGGACAGTTTACTAGAATAATTGCACACATCCTGCTATTAATTTTCATTTAGAACTATTTCATTGAATTGGATTATTTTAAATATTTAAACATTATCTTTTCTTAAAAATTGGATATACACTGCAGCTGCTTAAAAACAAACTGCAAACACATAAATGTCCCATTATTATAAACATAAACAAATAAAGACAAAGATGTATTATCATTTGGAACATTTATTTATATATTTTAATTAATACATGAGAAAATAAGGTTATAGAACAGTGTTCACTTAGGAGTCCAAATGGAGTGTTGTGAGTTCCACTAGTACCAAAACCAAGGCAACAATACTGTGTCCATTCAGTTCTGCAGTGACATTGCAGGTATTGTCAACTTGACTGCGCAGAATGAGAAATCTGTTGTGCAATGTTGTTAAAGGATTTCCGACATCAAAAGGAAGGAAAAACAATTATGGAAATTTAAAGAACTAAAAGCTAAAAACATAATTGGAAAAATTTAATGCCCAAAAATTAAACAGTATGAAAAATATTTCCTGAACCATTTGATGTCGGAAAATCCAGTTTCCAACATTTCACAACAGATTAATATTTGTTCTGAGGACCCATCACATTCCTTTTATGTCGGTTCTGTGCTCCGCTCCCTTCCTGCAAATATTGAAAACAATGCACATGGTGTAGATAAGCATTCAACAGGTAAGAACCTTTTTTTTTTTTTTTAAATGTCCCTTGTCAATTTATGTACAAATCGTCTGGCTATAAAAAATTTAAACTTATATTTCAGACATTCTGGATTATGGCAATATTGTTCAAGACTCATTTGTGCCAGAAATGCCAGATTCACTAGACTGATATCTGATTCCTCAGGTAACTTGATATTTAATTAAATATTTGCAATGTAAAATGTCAAACAATAACAAATAAAAATATAAATGTATTCACAGATGGACACATTTTTATATTTTTGTTTGTGAATGCAGATTTTCGGCAACTATATCCTACTATCTATGAACTACTTACTACTAAGGTTATTATTAACTCTTTAAATTACTATTAAAAGTCTTTGAAATAAAAAAATATATGACAACCCAGTTTTTATTATTTGCAGATGTTGTGAAAAGGGATGAGATCCTGGATGTTCAAGCTGAGCCTACAAAATCTGATGCGTGTACATAAACTGAACCAAGTTTTACAGATATGCGAGAAACATTTATTGAGAACATTTACCACTTAAGGAAATGTGTGCATAATAATTTCAAAAGAATACCTAAAAATCAAAGTAGGCAAATTTAGTTACTTCAACATGTATTGAATACTGTGCAATCATCCAGGGTACTAACTAAAAAATGATGTTTATGGGAGACTTGCAGTAGAAAAATGTAAATCATGACGTGTTTATGTAGAATTATTATTTTTTTTGGAGAGACTTCTTTATTCATTTGAAATGATTCTGGGGGAAAAAAACAATATCATGCACCACATTTTGATTTTACAGAGGCCTGTCATGTGTGTTTGTGCAGCCTTGAGTCACTGGTTTGTGCAAGGCTAAATTTAAATTCTGTCATTATACTAAGTTTACAAAGAACATTTACCTTTTAGTTGTCCCAAAAGATGTTTTACAAAGTTTATCCACATTTGCTTGACACGTCTCATTAAGTAATATGATCCAATGCAGATTATCTCATTATATTTCCACAAAAGGCTGACCTTAATTGAAAAGTAAGACATCTACATGTAAAAATTAATGTATGACCAAATCTTCCCATACAAAGCACCATATCCCTAAAATACTGGGCTCAATTCTTTTGTCTAAATATCTGGCTCTGTCATGTCAGTAACACAGTAGCATGCATGTGTCAAACACATAAATTGAGTATTCTTACCCTCTGAAGGTTCATGAAGATGAAGTCAACACTCTTCAGGTTTGCCAATGTCAGTGTCCTATGTTTGGAGTTTCCATGTGAAGATACTGCTACTGTTGCTGCTGACCCTGCCACCGGCCTTTTGTGCTGTTAGTGATTGACAGTGAATTTGTCAGTGCTCGGGGCCTACAGAATCCCTGAGCATCTGTGCTGCCATGGATGTAACAAGGAACCTTGCATGTCAGTGTGCTTATTGATGTAGATAACATTAGAGACATTTCAAAGATCAAAATAAAGCTTGGTGGGCACATATTTAATATACACATATGTCTGAGAGCATTTAAAATAGACCTCCAATTCTGTTCTGTTCATTGTAAATGTATGTATGCATGCTGTGCATTAGTACTGATCCATGCTTGATGACACTTTGTGGCCTCCAACTTTGGCCACATAGACGAGTGCCTGAGCATATGGTAGTTGTGACAGGATCCAGCATACACCGCAAACATGTTCATAATGTGCATGTTGCCAAAGTGGACACTGATAGAATGAAAGTGCTGGCTGATGTGATATACTATTTGCTGGTTTCATGTGGTAGTGTATTATCCCCCACACATTAGGTATGCCCCCCTATATACTTTTGGTCTCTCTTGAGATCAGTCCAAGCTTCCACTGTGTGAGGGAATCCTATGACAGGATGTCACTTGTTGAGGATGGCATTCTTAAAATTCCCAATTATAATAGGTAGCATGCCTTGAGTCATCCTTTATGACATGATATAAACTAATAACTAATAACCAATAGGCCAAGTTGGTCATCTGGGACATATTGGCTGTGATGTTTGTCTAATTTCTAGTACACTAGCGTACGCTGGTATTTAGCTGGACATCATGAGAGGCACACAATGATTGGATGAAACTAGATTCGTCATCGCACAGCTAAAAGAAGTATGAGACACGGGCGGAGGAACGGTGCAATGTTTACCATCACTAGATGGTAAATATTTTACAAAGAAAGCGTCTTAATAAAATTTCATAAATGAAACTGCCCCTGATTTGCAGAATAATTGTATATACTGTCCAGTTAAATATAAATGTTTAAAATCCCTTTTAACTTTAGCTTGTTTTTAGACTTTGCATTTGTTAAATTATGTTTTGCTGTTTTTCCCTGTGATGCTTTGACCTGGACTGTTTGACTTTGAATTTCCTTATTATCTACCTGACCAAAATAACTTGCAGTTTGCTTTTGTATTAGATTATTTCCCTGTACTATTTCTGCTGTTACCTGATTCACCAGTGCCTTATTACCTTGGATGCAACTGCTCTCAAGAGATCTGCATTAAAGTGACTATGCGAGTTTGGTATTAAGAATTCTTAATGAACTTTTTATTACTTATTTATTACTTTACTTTGCAGGTGCTGATTAAAGTACTAGAGTTCTGCTACTAAGTTTAATTTCTTTGCTTTCTTACCCCAAGCTTTTCCTTGGTTACTGTGTTTAACTTGCAGTGCTCTATTAAAGGGACAGTCAAGTCCAAAAAAAACTTTCATGCTTCAAATTGGGCATGTAATTTTAAACAACTTTCCAATTTAATTTTATCACCAATTTTGCTTTGTTCTCTTGATAGTCTTGGTTGAAAGCTAAACCTAGGAGGTTCATATGCTAATTTCTTAGACCTTGAAGTCCGCCTCTAATCTAAATGCATTTTGATAGTTTTTCACTACTAGAGGGCATTAGTTCACGTGTTTCATATAGATAACATTGAGCTCATGCACGCAAATTTACCATGGAGAAAGCTCTGATTGGCTA
>CAJPDP010127408.1:0-11958 GCA_905336975.1 Bombina variegata variegata | reverse complement strand
TTGTTAATTGTTTAAAGATGTTTGTATTTTTCATTGTTGTTAAATTTGTTGCTAAGTTTTTGATGACAAATATTACTATTGCACATAATAGAACAGGTTACAATCTACTGCACCGAGCCAACTTTCAGGGTAAAAAACACAGGTTTGTTTTTAAAAATATGGGATTGCTGTGTGTAAGAAGAAACTTGCGCAGAATCATTGGAGATTACACAGACGTCTATGACGGAACAGCGAGACTGAACTCCTTTAACGTAAGGTATCACATTTATCACCACATAAACATGACAGAGAATATATACACTAAATATAAAAAATATGGCCCTGAATCAACTTAGATGTTTAACACAAAACTGTAGAGGCCTTAATTCACCAACTAAGAGGTCGATAGCCCTAAATCATTTCCGGAAACTAAAAGGAGATGTGATATTTTTACAGGAGACCCATTTTAACGGACTAAATCCCCCAAAAATCTCCTCCTTAGACTATCCTACAAACTTCCTTAACTCTCACCCTAATAAAAAAGTAGCTGGAGTTGGAATTATCTTCCATAAAAACACACACTTCCATCTACAACATAAATACGAGGACCCAGAGGGAAGAATCATTATCTTAACTGGACTTTTATTTAACACACAGGTGACCTTAGCATGCCTATATGCACCCAACTCTAGGCAAATGAAATTCCTTAGAAAAGCGAACAACAAGATTCTTGAAATGAAATCCGGAATAGTGATTATTGGAGGAGATTTAAATGTAACATTTAACCCCCAACTTGACAGCTCATCTGCAAAAAGGGCCCATTCTTCACCTCATGGTCCAAAAATGATTGACTGTTTCCGAGATAATATAGTAGTAGATATTTGGAGACTACAACACCTGCATAAAAGAGACTATACCCATTATTCCCACACACAAAAGTCATTCTCCAGGATAGACTATTCTTTAATAGATCACAACCACATGTACCTTGCTACACATTCTGAGATTAGCCCAGCAGCATGGACAGACCATGCAACTGTTAGTATAGAACTTGACTGGCAGGGTAGACCATAGAGAATGGCAAATTGGAAGTTAAATGATTCACTTTTACATGACCCTGACACGACTAAAGATATAAAGAAAGCGATTGAGGAATATTTTCAATTCAATACTAACTCTGTTAATACCACAAGTACATTATGGGAAGCACACAAAGCTGTAGTCAGGGGCTGTTGCATACAGCTCAGTGAGAGAAAGAAGAGGTCTCGTATTGCAGATTATAATAAACTCACACTAGCCCTTAAGGTGGCAGAGGACATACATAAACGAAATCCAGATAACCCAAACACACTATTTAGGCTCACTGAAGCGAGGACGGCATTAAATAATCATCTACAAAGGAAGGCACAGAAAAAAACTCTTTTCCTTAAAAGATCTATTTTCATGGTGGAAATAGAGGAGGTCCGTTGCTAGCTAAAGCATTGCGAAAAAAAACCTCTGTGAATCACATATATAGCATTAAAGACAGCGAGGGGAGGGAATAACATGAAAGCCCAAAAATAGCAGACTCCTTTAGGAAATATTATGATGGCATATACAATCTATCAAAAAAGATAGATTCCCCCCAAATGACAGAAATACGCTCATTTCTGGAATCGGTAGACCTACCCACAATCAATGAACAACAGAAGACAGCTTTAGATGCTCCAATTTCTACTCAAGAGATATTAACAGCCATTAAGGATATGCCCTTGGGTAAGAGTCCTGGACCAGATGGTCTGACTAATAAATACTATAAAACTTTCCAAGATATATTAACATCCCCACTGCTATCCCTATTCCATACACTAGACAATAAAGGACAACTACCACCATCAATGATGGAAGCACACATATCAGTCATCCCCAAGCCAGGAAAAGCCCATGACTCCCCCTCAAATTATAGACCTATTTCACTCCTAAATACGGACCTTAAGATACTGGCAAAGATCTTAGCGTTGCCTTTGGGTCCAATCCTACCAACACTAATTCACATAGATCAAACCGGATTCGTGGCAGGTAGAGAGACCAGAGATAACACCATTAGGGCCCTTCAACTTATGGAATATGCCAAAATAAACAAAATAGACACAGTTTTTCTTTCCACAGATGCCGAAAAGTCTTTCGATCGGCTGAATTGGGATTTCCTTTTTTCTACTCTTAAGAAATCTGACTTTGGAGATATAATGATAAATAGAATCCAGGCGCTCTATTACTTACCAACAGCACTAGTAAGAGTTAATGGAATTTTATCAGATACATTCTAAATTAGTAATGGAACAAAACAAGGTTGCCCCCTTTCCCCTTAATTATTTGTCCTAAGCATAGAAACATTAGCAGCCCATATTAGGCAAAACAAAGATATTAAAGGAATTTTCTTGAAAATGAATACAAAGTATCACTATATGCAGACGATATCTTGCTGTCCCTGACTTCGCCACATACCTCCTTAGCAGCAGTTACTAAGGAATTTAAATAATTTGGTGACCTATCATATTTCTTAATAAATCATTCCAAATCTGAACTGATAAATATTAATCTTCCCAAAACAGAACTAAACACACTGTTAGATAATTTCCCATATAAAATACAACATAAGGCTCTAAAATATCTCGGAATAAATCTAACTCCTAACAACAGGCTGCTCTTTAAGCTCAACTACTCCACACTCCTAAACACTACTCAAACTGAACTAACCTCCTGGTCAACAAAACCTCTTTCTTGGTTGGGTAGGATCCATACACTAAAGATGACAACATTGCCCAGAATACTGTTAACAATGCAAGCTATTTCTATCAAAATTCCCTCACCATTTCTCACTAGATGGCAAGGCATACTGAATAAATATATCTGGGGTTCGATAAAACCAGGGTAAGTAGAAATACCTTAAACAGACCACAGAAGGAGGGGGGATTGGGCCTCCCTTGTATCGACATGTACTACAAAGCGACAGGACTTCAAAGAATATTAGACTGGCATAGAAAGCCACACACTAAAGCATGGGTAACAATAGATTCCCATATTTTAAAAGTCCCAAACGCTGGAGTCTTATGTTGGATCCCTAAACCCCATAGAATAGACTTGACAAACACTTATTCGCAAAACGAGAATGTGTTCTCTATTTGGGATAAACTTATAAAATCTCATGCCCAAATTTCAACCCCCAGATCACCACTATCACCAATTTCCCCGAATGCCGAATTCTTGGGGGATTGGAATACACAAAAACTCTACTAACCCAACCAGACATAGGATACACAATTCCTATTTACCATTTGTTAACCAACCATAAAGTTAAACCCAGAAATGAACTGACGGACTTTTTAAATGGGGCCTTCTCACAGTGGCTAAAGTATAGGCAGCTTTTACACTTGGTCGACACGTCAGAATATAAACAAGACTGGACAAGAACGCCAACCCCCTTTGAAATACAGTGTCTAGGGAAAGGGCCACTCAAGCACTCACTGTCTATAGCCAAGTTCTTATTGGCTAATAACACTAATACAGGGTCACACACAAATGGAGCACAGAAATCAAAACTGACTTGGATGAATGTGCAATGGAAACGTATTTATTACTTTACTAGAATGGCATCCACATCAGCAAAAATTGTAGAACTAAATTATAAAATAGTGTCAAGGTGGTACCTCACCCCATCACGCTTAAAAAGTATATATCCCACCTCATCAGATAAATGCTGGCTAGGTTGTGGTCTTAGAGGAACGATGCTACATATGTGGTGGAGTTGCCCTACCCTTCACCCGTTTTGGAAACAGATAGAATCTCTCCTGCAATTCCTGTTTACCCCTTCTTTTGTTTTAGAACCTACTATTGCTTTACTAAACATACCCCTTCAGAGGGTATGTCGGCTCCGTCAACGCCTTTTACAGTTTATCCTTAATTCTGCTAAGACCTCGATAGCTAGAAACTGGAAGAATCCCACAACCCCTACCATATCATACTGGTTGCTTCATTTTGAGGAAACACTGATATTGGAGGAATATGGGTATTTCAGAACCCAACGGCTAGACACTTTCCATGATATAAAGTTTTACTGGGAGACGATAAAGCAACAGTTCTTTGCAAATAAACAAGAGGTTTCATGACTCACAGATGGAACCGGTACTTACTATATATATATTTATTTTTTAGCGGCTTGTAGATGTGTATAAATGTATAAATGCAAATGTGCAGTTGGATCAATCAATCTACAAAAAACTTAAATAAACTGGATGTACATAATGTACTATGTATCCTTATGCCTGTACTATGTATCATCACATACCTGTTGAAATTGTTGACTTTATTGATGTTTGTCGTTATGTTTGATCTATTCTTACAAAACCAATAAAAACCATTGAAACAAAAAAAAATTCTGGTGTTGACTGTCCCTGTAACCTAACACGTATGCTCAAAGTCTTGGGGTTACAATTGACTTTGATCTTTCTTTCACTTCTCACATCCAATCTTTGGCCAATTCCTAGTGTTTCCAGCATCAAAACATTCAATTTCAACACTCCCTCACTCACTCAAGACACAACTAAGATTTTAATCAACTCTCTCATCATTTCCCGCCTTGACTATTGCAACTCTCTGGTCTCTCTAGCTGCTGTCTATCTCCTTTAACATCCATAATGAATGCCTCTACCAGGCTGATCTTCCTTACACATCGCTCTTCATCTGCACCTCTCTGCTAATCCTTTATATTGGCTTCCTCTAGCCTCCGAAATGAAACACAAAATTCTTATATGTAAGGCCTTCAATAACACTGACACTTCATATCCCCCCCATATCTCAGACCTCATCTCCAGATACTCTACCCCATCTCCTTCGCGCTACTCATGATCTCCTGCTCTCCTTCTCTCTTGTTACCTCCTCATATTCCCTTCTACAGGACATCTCCATAATGGCCCCTGTTTTGTGGAACTATCTGCCTCTCTCCACAAGACTCTCCCCTAGTTTTGAAAGTTTCAAGCGCAACGTACTACTGTTCAGTTATGCATACAACATACGCTAGCCTTTTCTTACCTTACTTCCTCTCCTTCTTCTGTCATCGACTTGAACCCACTTAGCACCTAACCATATTAGCCCAGCTGTTTGTAGTTCACCCTTATGAGAGCTGATTTATAACAGTGCAACTCTTGCCTATTTAATCCCTATAATTGCTACCTTGCATATCATACCTATGTTTATAGCGTTGTGGAATATGTTGGCATGCTACAAATAACTGATAATAATAATATATGTGTTTGTGTGTGTGTGAGTGTTAAAGTGACATTCTAGTGGAAAAATAAATGTTGAATATCAATGGAATATTTTAGCTTTAAGTCCTTTTACTTTATGCAAAGAGCCTTAACTCATAGTCATGCTTCCTGTATGCCTAGAGTGGGCTAATAAGAGAAGAGTCACACAATTTGAGTTGGCACCCAGGATTAGTAGGTACTTTGAAGGCAGGCTGAAACTCTCAGTGGTCAGCTCCCTGGGACGACGTGCTGATCAGTCCGACTCAGACTTCTGGTGTGTGTGTCTGTGTGTGGATGACACGATCAGATCCTCATTGATTTTACCGGAATGGGCGAAACAATATCCTATATAGCAGAGAAAACCCACTGCTTGGTCCGGATTAAACCACCTTCAGATGCCACTTCAGGAGAAAAACCGGGTGAGTGCACACCCCTAATGACGAGCCTTGATTATTTTTTATTTAGAAATGGGTGCTGGAGGCTATTTGCAGCTTAATCTAAGAATTTCTCTGTTGTTGCCGAAAAACACATTGCATTAAAGATTTTACATTCTACATCGACCTCAAAACTTGTCATTAGGGGTGTGTGCTCACCTAGTTTTTCTCCTGACGCTGCAGTTGAAGGTGGTTTAATCCTGACCCAGCAGTGGGATTTCTATGCTATATAGGGTATCGTTTTGGCCCATGCTGGTGAAGACACTGAGGAACCGATCAGGTCATCCACACACAGACACACCAGTTCGGAATGATCAGCACGGGGTCCCAGGGAGCTGACCGCTGAGAGTGTCAGCCTGCCTTCAGAGCACCTACTTATCCTGGGTGCCAACTTCAATGCCAACTCAAATTGTGAGTGTGACTCTTCTCCTACTAGCCTACTCATTTTGGTAAACATGGTTACGCTATGAGGCCCCCTTTCTCTTCTTTTGTTTTATTCACAGACTAACCATTGCCCCTGCAGTTTCAAGTGGAGCAGCCTAAGAGTCTTAACTGAAATAACATTTTGACACAAACTTTGGAATTTTATTTTGTGATACATTGCGGTATTTGAACAATAAATTAATAGTAACAAATAGATATTCAAAAAAAAAATTCATTCTACAACATTATATATAGTATATAAATGTTAGCTGTTTTTGTTTCTTTGGATTTCCTTTTTTGCAAATATTGCTCTGATTGAGCTTGTGCTCCCCCAAAACAAAGTGTTGTTGCTTTGAAAAGTGTGATCAGGTTACAGTAAAGGCCTATGTTAGAACAACATATCATATGACAATAAAAGTTTACATCATGCAATAGAAGGGGGTCCTAATTTACATTCTTTCCAGCCTGATTGTTTGATACATACCAACAGTCAGCTAGAGCCTCCATTTTTAAGTGCAAAACCCCCTTTCAGCTATGCTAGAAGGTCCTTTTAAACCCAGCTTTCCTAACTTAAGCTCTCAACCCAAAACTTTTTTTCTCAATTTCATAACTTTTCAGCAGCTCTTTGTAAATAATATCCAATCCATGCCTACAGGTAATCAACATGATTTAAACTAAAATAATTTTAATCTTTATGCTGTCATTGCACTTCCAAAATTTTGATTCCTATCTTTTGTATTTGCTTGATTAATGCAATGTGGAGTGAGGTGGTATTTTATCATGCCAAATTGTATTTTTATATTGTAGATGGGTACAAGAGTCTACCTTTTCTTAAACCAAGTGGGTGTTAAATTTATTGGGGATAGATAGGTGGGGTTTTTTCCATCTATAAAATGAAGCAGACTGGTCAGTTCTTTTCTGATTACATTACATTTTGCAAATGAGAAATCCTTTGGAATATTTTGCTACCTCGTAGCACTGGATGGATACATTTTCTGATGATAGACAGCCAGATATATGATAGATAGATAGATAGATAGATAGATAGATGGATATCATTTAGGCATATTTTCATCTATAAAACTGAGCAGACTAATAACTTATCTGACTGGTTATAATAGTAATATTTTCAGATAGATCGATAATGGATGGATGTACAGACAGATCAAAAGACTAATAGATAGACAGATAGAGAATACATTTTTTCATCTATAAAATTTAGCAAACTAATTAGTAACTACTTTCCTGATTTCTTATAATAGTATTTTTTTATCCTTTGAAATATGTATTTATATGTAGTTATATTGTCTTTCAATGGAGAAGGCTTTATCAAACTATTAGACTACTCTATAGTGAATGCCAAGGATTTACAACATATCACTGCTCTATCGAAATTTACTTTTTTTCAACCGGTAACAATATTTATGTAAAACTGATAGTCTTTCCTGACATATACTGTACATATTGCATGGACATTCAACTTCATATCTTGACATAAGTTCACTTTTAGATGTTACATTATTCTTTAATAACATAATGCAATAACTGATCTTAAATGCAGTATTCATTTTAAGTTTTCTAATGAGAAAATATTGTCCAGAAAGAAAACATAATATGATACATTGCTGTTAAATGAATAGAAAGATTACACATCATTATTAGAGGTTACACGACACTGACTTCCAGACAGTCCTGTTTTTCTACTGTGATGTGGTGTTTAACACCATTGGGTCACTGAGCTTTATAAAACAATCATTAATGAACTGTCTGCACTTCATTAAAAGCAATAAACCACAGTGCTAATGGGTACTAATTGGTCTGCATGCAAACATATGCACGCCTCAGTAGATTTTCAGCTGAAGGCAAATTAGGTCCATAATAAGCAGATGCCTTATTTAACCCTTCTTCTGGGTATAATAGATAAATGTACACTTTGTCTTCCATTGTTTGTTTCTCCACTACGTAGAAATGTTCTATGATTGTTTGTTTTTTGCTGTTTACTGATTTACATTGAATTTGTGCATAAAACAAATAAATGTACAAGTGTAACACATTGTAATCATTGTTCCCTCTAAGGCCACATTTTGTGAGCAGCCCAGCAGTTAATAAGGTAATAAGGGAGCCATACCTTACGGTCTGCATTGTGCAGTTTTTGCTAACTGCAGGGTATGGTTCCCTAATTAACAGTTTCACTGCTAGGCCGCTCACAAAATGTGGTCTTAGAGGGAGCGCTGATCGTAATGTGTTAATAATAAATTGAACAATAATATTTTCTGTTTTCAAAACTTTATGTTAAAGTGTATTGAGTTCTGAATGTCTTTTTACCATCTGAGGGACTGCACGCCGTCTAATTTGCATTATAATTTGCAATTGGCTGGTGTATGATAATAGGGAGGAGCCTCATTTACAGCCCATATTACTTCTCATTATAACAAAAAGGAAAAAAAATACTAATTTCAACTAAAAAAATATATTGCTCAAACTTGACACAACAAAGTGACATGCATATTTTTTTTATTGTAACTTAGGGGGCTTAGTTTAGAGGGGAGGGGGGTTAGGAGTTAGGTTAGTTTGTGTTTGGGGTATGTGGCAGTATAGGGGTTAACAATTTAGTACTTATCGTGGGTATGTTGCGGTATAGGGGTTAATAGTTTATTACTTGCGGTGGGTATGTGGCGGTATAGGGGTTAATAGTTTAGTACTTGCGGTGGGTATGTGGTGGTATAGGGGTTATTAGGATAGATACTTGCGGTGGGTATGTGGTGGTTTAGATCCTTATTAGTGTAGTGTTAGCTTGCGATTGTGGGATACTTTAGTTTAGGGGTATTAGGATTAGTGATTAGGATAGTGCTTGCTGTGGCTATGTGGTGGTATAGGGGTTAATCATTTAGATACTTGCGCTGGGTATGTGGTGGTTTTACAGGTTAATAGAATAGATACTTGAGGTGGATATGTGGTGGTTTAGATCTTCATTAGTGTAGTCTTAGTTTGTGATTGTGGGGTACTTCGGTTTAGGGTTATTAGGATTAGTGGTTAGGCACGGCAGTTATATTTGAAAGGATCCTTTACTATACATCACCAATATGGGCGGTGATGTTGCGTGTTACCTATAGTCAGCATCGCCGACCAATGCATATATAGTAACAGCTCTCAGTGATGCTGACATAGCAGTGGATCCTATGGACTATTTTGCCGCCTCGTAGCAGTTTCAATCATCAGGGGCCTTCATCTGAACTTCAAATGAGTAGTAGATATTTTTCTGAGAAATTTCAAAGTTATGTATATTTCCACTCCCTCCTATATCAGCTAGTCACAAATGCATATATGTATAGTCTGTGAATTCTTGCACTTGCTCAGTAGGAGTTGGTGACTCAGAAAGTGTAAAAATAAAACGACTGTGTACATTTTGCCAATGGGAGTAAATTGGAAAGTTGTTTAAAATTGCATGCTGTACCTGAAATATTAGTTTACTTTTGACTTGAGTGTCCCTTTTACTGCAAACTTTGAATCCTAGTTGACTGCTTCATCACTACAAGCTGTAAAAGCTGTATACATGTTAAATATGAACATTTCATAAGTATAATATTAAGTAGAAATGAGATGCTAAACATTTTACTGGCAAATAGGTCTGCAAAGCACTGCTATCATTTTCTAAATGTACTATTGTTTATTAAACTGAAAGCAGTAAGAAAAACAAGCTGGTAGATTAGCAGATACGTAGAGATAGATGCCAATTACATAGACAGACAGACAGATTAAATGAATAGCATGCAGTTCTACTACAACAAATAAGATGCAGCCAAAAAGCAATTTACCAAAGTAATCACCACAAACACTAGTCACTCCACAGTTATATGAAAGCAGTAATATTCCAGCAAACAAAAGTCACATCATTGTAAAAATAAATTCTCTTTTTTTTGGTATAATTACATTTTTCATAATAATCTAATATTACACATTTATTGAATAGACAATATAATCAGGTTAAAGGCATAAACAATTTCATTAAAAGGAAGCATCAACAGTCTGTATTTTTTGCTGAAAATTATTATTATACTTTTGTAGGGACGTTTGAGATTAGTGATGTCATCAACTTCAAACAATATTATGTTGTGTCTGGCACAGAGACTCATTCATTAGGGCATGAAGTATTCTTCACTGTGACATGTGAAGAGTGTAATTCAGCAATTGATATTACAGTCAGTAGAGTGTAAACATCACATGTCCCAATTAACTTTTGCTTTGGAGTTATACCAAAAACTATTCTAGTTTTTTTCAGAATTAGTTCTTTAAAAGCACTGGCCTCCATTCCAGTCCATTAGAATTCCCACAATTTTCTGATTCAAAGCTATTTCAGTCTATTAGAAAATATTTAATTAACCAACATATCACCAGCTCAAATGCATTCATAGGGCTGCATTTATCAAGTAGCGGATGCTGCTTTGGAGCTCTTGTGGTACATGCTTATTCATGCCAGCCTTCCTAAGTTAAAGGGACAGTAAAGTCAAAATTAAACTTTTCTGATTCAGAGCATACAATTTTAAACAATTTTCCATTTTACTTATATTATCTAATTTGATTATCTTTTATCTAATTTGATTTGTTCTCTTGTTATCAATTGCTGAAAAGTATAGCTAGGTAGGTTGAGCAGCAATGTACTACTGAGAATTAGCTATTAATTGGTGGCTGCGCATATATGCCTCTTTTTATTGGCTCCATATATGTTCAATTAGCTCCCGGTAGCTCTGTCAAGAAAGGAAGCCAAGAGAATGAAGTAAATTTGATAATAGAAGTAAATAGAGAAAGTATTTTAAAATTGTATGGTCTATCTTATCTAAATCATTAAATATTTTTTGGGGGTTTCATATCCCTTTAAGAAGCAGTGGTCACATGACTGCTTACTCAATGATAAATGCAGGCAGCAGACTAACAGTATCCACTGCCTATTGAAAACAAGCAGACAGGTTCCCTAGCTGGGAACATTGTCCACTCATTAAATGATGATAAATGGCCATAGTGCAATAACACACCCTATTCCATCTTTTTTATTATTAAAGTTTTGTGTGCGCTGTGTTCACATGTTTAGAAACAAAAATATTGCTTAAACCAGACTTTTATAGCTATGCTGTAAACAATTTTGGACAATTAGGGGTCTCTTAGAAAGATTCAAAGTAGCAAAGTAGTGGGGTCACAAATTACTGTTTAAAATAAGTGAAAATCCTGTAAAAAAAAAAAAAAAATCCCAGATATGTTAAGTGTTTTCCATAGAAACTCACTGTCGCCGTTTTATTTACAGTTCACACCAAAATGGGAATTGGTCTTTAACAAACAATCAGGTAGATTACAAGTTATGGGCGCAACGGGGTGAGAAACAAACGCAACAAAAGTTTAGTTATTTCACACTCCATTGCGCTGCCATTACAAGTTTTCAAACAGCCGGCTTGTGCATGCGATATGGTTGCGCTGAGCTCTATACCGCACAAAAAACAAGCGCTGTTTTGAAGTGCTCATGCATGCTTTCCCCATAGACATCATAGGGAAGAGCGGGTTAGAAAAAAACCTAACACCTGCGATCGCGGAATGAAAAGCTCCAAAACACAGCCCCATTGATGTTTATGGGGGGGAAAAAAAGTTACGTTTAAACTTAACACCCTAACATAAACCCCACGTCTAAACACCCCTAATCTGCCGCCCCAGACATCGCCGACACCTACATAAAGTTATTAACCCCTAATCTGCCACTCCCGACATCGCCGCCAGCAAAATAAATCTATTAACCCCTAATCTGCCGCTCCCAATATCGCCGCCACTATACTAAAGTTATTAACCCCTATTCCCCT
>CAJPDP010127083.1:0-12631 GCA_905336975.1 Bombina variegata variegata | reverse complement strand
CATTCTTGCATTTCAAATAAAGATACCAAGAGAATGAAGAAAATTTGATAAAAGGAATAAATTAGAAAGTTGCTTAAAATGTCATGCTCTATCTGAATCACGAAAGAAAAAAATTGGGTTCAGTGTCCATTTTAAGCCCCAAAACTGCCTAGTGCAGTTATTTTTTATTTAAAAAAATGCTAAAAAATGTAAATAAAAAACTACAATGCCCTCTATTTTGAGGGCATTTGGGGCACTTTTAGAAAATTAACCAGATATCTAATATCTGGTTAATTTTCGGTGCTCGCGGTAGCAATAACCAGACATTTGCAATGGCTGGTTAATTGTCGCACGATAATTTAGCCCTCCACTTGTACTCTAGCCCTATATTTACTTGAATGGAATTGTATTTACATTTCTTTAAGAAAACAAATCCAAGTAATACTTTAAAATTGTGTTAGTTACAAAGAAACACTATACAGAAAGCCATTTTCTTTAACCATAGGAATAGCATAAAACATTAAAGCCATTCTTAAATTATTGAGAAATAGGCGCTATTTAACAGGTTTGATTAGACTGAAACAGTTCGCATTGAATGGTCGACTACAGGAGACAAAATAATTAGCACATTTTCATTTTTTTTATATTTTGTTTGACAATATTTATTTATACTGACCTTGAATATTATATTTTTGTTGTGTATTTACTTTATGTTGTATTAAAGAGTATATTTGTCTTTTTTTTTCAACCTTGAATAGATAAAGATAACTTATGTCTTACTCCTTTAAAGGTGCCAAACTTTATGATTCCTCATGAACGTAGCTGGAGAGATTTTGCACCGGAACAACCACATCCTGAGCTTCCTTACCAGTGTGCAAGTGTCCCTTTTGCACCACGCAGTCACCTTTGGCAAAACACATCCTGTGACAATAGTAAGTAGATGTCACTTTATTTAATTTCACCCTTTCAATTGGTTTGAAATCTTTTCTTATCTAAAAAAAGTCTGTTTATACTTTAATACTACAATGTATGAATGGATATTTCTGTGGTTCATATAAAATCATTCATCGTCAGTTATTAAAATACTCAAGATTTCAAAGAAAATGCTGGTGACTGAATTACAAATGCTTGCCCACTTCCTGGAACCTTTAGCTTCTTGGTTTCTCATTTTAAAAAAATAATCTTTTTTTTTTTTTAACAAAAACAAAAAAAAAGGTTTGCAGTTTATATATACTTTACCTTGTTGTATGTATTTACCTTGCTGTATGTATAATTTCACTTTCCTTATTTTTTTTTATCTCCACTCATACTCACGCTTTCTTTGGTTTACCCTGCTAATGCTGTTAAATTATGAATTTCAGAGGCCATGGATGAGCTAATCTCACTTTCTATTTTTCAAATATCAGTTTCTAGTTCAGCTCTATTCAGTTTCAATTTGTAATGTAATTTATAACTATTACGAAGAAACTAGATTATATTGCTTGTGATAGTGGTTTACTAAAGGATGCATGTATGATTTGGTTTGTTTGTTTAGTACATTTGGTAACAATAACAAACGCAGGAATATTTGTACTTTTTCCCCTCTTGTCAATAAAGATTGAAACAATATCTTCATTTTTTTGTATTTCATTTTTTTTTTTTTAAATGTACATAATTTCTTCACTGACATCAGGTTACCAGGTTACTGGATCGTTTTACACATGTGCACCATCCGAGTCACAAAATCCTGGACTTCCTTTTGAGCCAAGTATACGGTCTGGTGAGGCCATTGCTTTGTCAGGTAAGCTGTACGCATAGAAATGTTACATTTTCATTAACGTATTAAATGAATAAAATCAATATTTAGGAAACAAAAATAATTCAAAATTAAAAAAAGCAAATATATAAATAAATACGTGCAAACAAATTTGATAGAATGGGTCAAATGTGAAAAATGATTTAGAATAGGAGATAAAATATAATTCCAGTTGTAATGAAATAGAAAATTTTAAGAAATACTTTACACCACCGAGTGTAATGGTACCGTGTAGGTAATACTTTTTGGGCATATTTTGTGAACCTATTATTTTAATTACAATTGAGTAAAATTGCAGTGCCAGTTATAATATAGTCACGGTGTATCTTCTGTCTTGTAGATTGTCGACTACACATTTCCTTATATTACCGAGATACTCTTGTTGGTGAGAGAACAACATCTAACCCCGAAGGATGCAGAATTGCACATGGACAATGCTATGACATCAGTCGTTTAGATCAAGTACTTTTTCCTTACCCAGAGGACAGCAGTCTTAAAAAAAATATAGAAAAACTACTGAGTCACTTGGAAAGAGGTGTTATTCTCTGGATGGCTCATGATGGAATATATGCTAAACGATTGTGTCAGAGCAGAATATACTGGGAAGGTCCTTTATCCATATACAGTGATCGACCAAATAAGCTGGAACGAGACATACCGTGTAAATTATTTGATACTCAGCAGTTTTTGACAGGTAAATGTAGTACTATTGTTTATATAGCCCATCTGCGGTTTTTGTAACAATGTATAGTAACAATGTATAGTTCTGCTTATTTTTAAATTACATTGTGCTGATTTTCAGACTTTTAACCAAGGCCCAAACTTTAGATGTATACTGATGTCTACAGATTCCAGCATTCCCCTGTTTGTATATTGGGTCTTTTCATATGCAGGGCAGGGTGGAGGTGGGGACTGTCTGCTATTCCTGCTTTCTCAGTCCATTTTAGTGGGTTTCCATTTTAGTGGGTTTCCCAGACTTACCTCGTCAGCAGTGCTAAATTTGGAGCTTCTAAGTAAGTTTTTAAAAGGTTTTATACTGGATTTGTATATCAGTATCTGCATATTCTTCTTTATAGTAGTGTCTATTACATGCAGTTATGTGAAAATTTATGTATACTGTCCCTTTAAGGTTGCTACAAAAATATCCATTTATAGCAGTATTTATGCCGTTTGCCTCCATTCTTTATTAGTTGTTGCCACTGAATATTGAAACCGAATTATTATAATATATGAATTTCTAAAAATACAATTCTGATGCAACATGGGCATGGAAAAAAAATGCAGTTTTTAATGTCAAAGTCAATGTGCTAATTAAACCATTTTCACGCTTCTGGAGACCTGTTCCACACAATCTTATATTATAAAACTGCTACATGACTACAGTATGGTCATCAGAATGTGGTTTTAATTAAGTGTTTGGACATTTAAAAAAATGTTAAATAAAAATTGTAGATTGCATAAATCATACATTAATTGATTTGGTTCAGACACATTGGGCAGTGATTAATATTGAATCAAATTCAAGAATATCCTGGCACCTGTGTAAATTTCAATGGCGTGCAAGCTAGAGAAGTCCACATCCAAAACACTCTAACAAAAGTCAATTTTCAAAAAATGTAGCAGCACCTCTCTATAGTTATCCAAAATGTATTATTAATATTGAATCAGTTACCATGTTTTACTTTTTTCCTTGATAATATTATCTGAGAACGTTAGTAAAAAACAAATCCCCTTGAAAACATGTGAATGCCTCTTTCTTTTAATATATTTCATGTTAAATAATATTTCTTATCATGTAATATGTACAAGACAGGTGGTTTAAAGGGACATTAAAGTTCAAATTATTTTTTCTTGATTCAGATAAAACATGCAATTTAAAGAGACTTTCTAGTTTACTTGAGTTATCAAATTGTGCACAATCTTTTTATATGCACTCTTTCTGAGGCACCAGCCTCTACGGAGCATGTGCAGCATTTCACAGTGTAAACATTTATAAGTCTGTGATTGGCTGATGGCTTTCACATGATACAGGGGGACAACAAATTAAAATGAATTTTGAAATTTGTCAGAAAAAATCTACTGCTATTGCTTTGTCTTTGTATTATTCACTTGCTAAATGTATAATTCTACTGTATTTAATGGTAATTTTAGGAAATATTAGTTATCTAATTTTAATTTCCAAATAAAAAGAGAAAAAAATATATTTTAAAAATACTGTGCAAAAAATATTTTTTTAGCTATTTTAGCATCAAATTTATATTGTTTCTCACATTCCCCTTGCATTGATTGTAACTTTCGATTCTGCTCTGTAGACGACAGAAAGTAATGTACTCACACTTTAGGTCATGGAAATTCTCTATGATCGATGCTGATCCTAATGTCACTGGTATTTTCAGAGCATGTGTGGAAACTTGATTGACAACATGGTCTAGTTTTGGGGAGGGGGAAGCAGGAAAATAATTTTCTTTATTTCTGCAGAATATATGAAGTTTTTTGTTATTTAGCCTTTTATTTTTGTTCTTTAGGATTAAAAGTAGCTCTCTTTAATACCCCATTATGCTTAAAATCAAATCCAAATATAGCCATTAAAAAGTTATTAATATTGAGCATTGGTCTTCATAGTACTGAGCATATTCCTTGTTAATTACAGGAAGATACTCAGTATTGTGTTCTTTTTATTTTATGTTATTTAAAATTGCTCTGGGGCAGTTTGTTAACTCCATTGATATAGCTTTGATTTAATGTATTGTTTAGTGTTGGTTCAATGTATTTGTAAGACTAATGACATTTACTTTTTCAGAGCTTCAATCATTTGCTCACCATGGAAGACCAGTACCTAGATTTCAGATCATCCTATGTTTTGGTGAAGAATTTCCAGACCCACAGAGGCAGAGGAAGCTAATTACAGCTCATGTAGGTTTAGTTTATTCTTTTAAATTTCTGCGTATATTATATTCATTCTTTAATATTTGATATTATTCATGTTGTCTGATTAACGACAAAAAATGAATTACAGACAAAGAAACAAAATTAAAATATAACTTACCAAAACTGTGATTGGTATCCCACAAAAGTATAAACATAACTAAATCCCAAATTTTATGCACTCAATTATGATGAAAGAATATACATGTTTATTCTGTTAAAAAAAGACTTTACTACACAACAAAAGGCTTTAAAATGTAGATATGTTTATACATTTTGTAGGTGCCAAATTTGAAATAGCTTTCTAAAAATAGGAAAATCCATTAGCAGGATTCTAGAAACTAAACATAAATGAACATATTGCTAAAGATAAAAAAAAGAAAATGGGTAACATTCTCTTTGTTATAGCCGTTTGCTATACTTTTCCTTTGTTATTAGAAGATATCTTGTTTATAATGTAATGTATTTACCCCAATTTGTTTTAGGTTCTAGAAGATTAATTCAGTGTATGTAGAAGATGCTTTCTTTCTTACTGATCACCTATTTCCAACCTGAACAATCCCCATATCGACCCTTCACTATATACAGCAACACAGTATTTCAAACAAAATGGCAACTGCATATTTAGAAATATGCATTTACTTAACACTATATATGTAGCTTTTTTAACACATGTTGAATATATGAAACTATGTGCATGAATCCTGAATAAATTACTTAATGTTTAATTTCTTACATTGCTAATTAAATATAACTGGCTAACTATTTTCATTTTCATTTAACTTGTTTCATATAGATTGAGCCAGTATTTGCCAGACAACTAATTGGCTTTGCTGAACAAAATGGTGGACATTTCCTGCGAGGTTACGACTTGTCAGATCATATCAGCACCTCAGAAGAGTATCATAGAATTCGACACACCTCACTTCAGGATTGATACCATTTATTGTGGTATACCATGCCTCATAAGTCATACACTGGAGTCTGAAATAAATAAGTGCAGCTATCTTTTTCTGGAATCTTTTAAAGAAGCACAAGAGCTTATTAAGCTATGAACTTTTATGTATTGATCCACTGAGACTATGCAGTGTATTGTGAGAAACATACACTGATTTTTTTTTTTTTTATAAACTGTTTTAATCAAGAGTCGGTCTAGATATCGAAATTACTTTTTTTTTCATCTCAGGGAAGCAAAATTACCTCAGAGTGGATGAAACCACTATAAAACAGTGTACTTTGAATCTACATCAAATAAGCCTTCTTAAATTTCCATGAGTTAATTGCATTGACATATCAAGCTTGTATATTAATACATCTCAGGAATTCATTTCTGCTCGTAATGCACCAGGATGAGATTTTTTTTTTTTTAAATGTGTAATAATAGTTATATATATATATTGGGTGCACATCCCAAAACCTGGAAGGCACTTTCGGAGTAAACTGGTTTTACATTCCTTGGGACAGGCAGCTATCGCCACAAGAGATTGTGTGTAAAATAGATTTTAAAGATAAACTTTTGCTGGTCACTTTGAATAGTATGAAAAAAAAGAATGTAACTTTCTGTACATAAAATGTAATGCCACATGCTTCCTTAACGACTGTATATGGCTATATTCATTTTGAATAACATAGTTTGAATAGCTATATCAGCATTGAAGTATTCTAAAAAAAAATTGCAAATTGAAATGTACATTGCTATCTTTATTTTTTTGTATATTTTGCGCTTTTTTTATCCTCCTTGTTGCTATACAAAACAAACCACACTCATATCTTAATCATGTTAAAACAACGTGCTATTGGTGGTTTTTCCATGTGTAAGTCAGTTCCATTACTTGACACTGGCTGTTCCTGACATACTAGGATGGTGTTCCATATATCAAACAAAGTAGAACTGATTTAGATTCACTTTATATGTGCTCACTTTTGCATAAACATGTGCACTGCAGTGTAAACTTACTTTATACATCTCTTACTTTTTTAAGAACTAAGGAAACACTGTAAATCAAAAAGTAAATTTTAACCAGGGATTAATGTGAGAACGGTACTTCCTTATAAACATTTGGAAGCCCTTCAAAAATAGGAAAATTAATGGGGCTGGGAGGAACAAAATTATGAAACAATCCTTCCAAAAGAGGGACTCTTGGGAGTTGTGTATCTTGTATTTCTTTTTGTTTTTAAACTGCGCTGCTTTTAGTATTAGATATTGCTGGAAGTCATATTTTTTATATGCCTTGAAAAACAAAGGAATTTGATCATCTCAAAACTTCAGCTAATACAATGCACTATATAATTTGTCATAAGGAATAAACAATGTTTTGTGTGAGCTTTTAAAATTAAATACAGGAGATCTAAGTATATGCATCTTAGAGATGCAAATAATTGGGATATAATATCCCATAATCCTCTTGGTTTACACATGCCAGAGATATTATTTCTGTTACTGCGTTCATCCATCAAAACATAATCTTTCTCTGATTTTGTTATAATTATATTAGTCACAGAAGTGTTATATTTGCTAGGAAACTGCATGTTTTAATGTATTTTATTAACCCTGAGAAGAAAGTAATTTCTAGCTATATAATCACATCAATCAATTAAACCTGTCATGTTATAGAGACTGACAATTGTTATACATATATGGGTTTGAGTGATATTGAGTTTGAGACTAAATGGTTCTGCATCAAAAGAGATTGGAAAAAAAAAACAACTTGCCGTTGGATATATTTGAAAACTATTTGTAAATAACTGTGTTAATAATACTTTGATAACTGACATAATTTTGTATGGTTTATTTCAAACTGTATTTTTTATCCTTTATTCATTGTTTTGTGTTGTTTAATGTCTTTAATTCCTCATACATGTGAGATAGATACATCATATAAAGGAGCTTAAATTCCAAATGTAATTCCCCATAACAATTTGAATTATGCATATTGAGAAAAAGTTTGTAATCCACTTTCAATGTTGTTTGCCTGTTTTTCTTGTATTTCTGAGAAGCGTAGTTTGTCCACCCCCCACAGAGGCTGGATTGCATTTTAGTCATTTAGAGCCCTTAAGTCATTAATATGTGCCCCTAACTACTCACAGCAATTAAGGTAAATATCATTCATGAGACTTTCAAAGATGATCCCCTTGGCCTGCAAAATAATGTAAATTTAGTAGTATATCTTCTGGGATGAAGTGATTAAAGGAGTTAAACACATAGCTAAAGTGTAGCTGAGAAGTCACAACACATTGCAGCTCGTGAGCCGGTCTGCACATGAATGCCGCTGCTCACTGAATCATGAGCCTCTCTGTCTCAACAAAAATTAAATTCATATAAAAGTTTGATACAACAGGACATAGGAGATACCTGCTTTTTTACATTTAAGTGTGACTTAAAATACTGGCATAAATCTTATTTGTTTGCTGTATAATTTTGCTGAGTTTCTTTATATATATATATATATATATATATATATATATATATATAACACATAAAAATGTATTTCACCACTTGCAACCAAGAGAATAAAGTTACTCAAATCCACTCATGTGCACAAACAAGTATGTTACCTGAGCAACAATTCTGTTAACCATCATAGACACAGGTTAAATATGTTAACAACCAAACACTGTTTGTAAAAGATTTCCAGTTCTCATTAGCTTGTCCTTCAGCTATATATAAAATGAGCTGTAAATCTCATTTGTAAATTAAGGAAATTTTATTATAAACTAAACTGTAACATTAATATTAAAATGTTAACTGCCTTGAGCACTATTTTAACCTATGAAGACCAGCTGAGTAGCAAGCTTCTCTATCCCATGTGCTGTTTGGACACTTTTTTCATTTTTTGGGGTTTATAATAACATATAGGTGATATTTGTTACAAACCTGATTAACTATGCAAAGTTTGTTAAATATAGATACGTTTGTGTTTAAGGTACAAGCCGATATTAAAGTTCAATTGCATTAATAATACAATGCAGACCAAAATGTTAATTGGCTTCATGCACCTAGATGAAGATATTAATGACTTTTGTTGATTAATTGCAATTGCACTGTATAAATGTCCAGGGCATCAAGTGTAAATGATAACCATTCTTTTATGTAAATGTGTTCAAGTGAAGTTGTTTTACCTACAATTGTATTATCTATAATGTATGAAATTGAAGATAAATAAACATTATAATTTCATATCAGATAATAGAAATATATTCATTCATTGTCATTTACTGCAAATATAATAAAAATATAAATCTGTTCAAATTTTCATTAGCACATGTAAAGTAAATATGCATTCATTTTAGAAACTATATTATTAGAAAGAGATTGTATCCAAAATGTCCATTATGGAAGTGAACAGCACTGTAACAATTAATTAATTTAAGATACATTTTTTTCAGTACAATGTTTCTTTACCTAATGTGGGCCAGATTACGAGCACAATTTAATGCTCCCGTTTGAGTGTTAATTGTGCTAGAAGTAAGATTTATGTGCTTGTCGGGTTGCGCTCATATTATGAGTTGAAAGTAAACTGTTTTCGCTCTCTCGGTAACCCAATGAGCCCAAAAATCCGAAGTTAGAATATCATGTGTGCGTTCACCTATTTCCCCATAGAAGTCAAGGGAGAAACATCCCACACTTGTGCAAACAAAATCGCATATTCTCATTTGCGCTAACTCAACATGAATATACGAATACTTCACATTTCAATGTTCTGCACATACAAGAATGTGTTCTAATCATAAATAAATATTTCTACATATATCTGATGTTTTTTTGGTACAATATATAAAAAAAGAAGAAGAAGAAGGCGCCACCATAGTGCACAATCAGTAGCTCAAATTCATATCAGCGCAAATACTCCTGTACTTACAAGATTCAAAACTTCCACAGTGATAAGTATAAAGATGATAAAAGTCGTGGAAAAAAGTCTAAAATATCTAAAGACTTTATTGGTTAAAACACAATGTTTCACGGTCTTAACTGACCGTTTCCTCAGGTGTACATAACATAATAAAAATTCCCACAACTTTTAAACCCTGTTCAGCATCCTTTAAAACACAATGCGCCTGCGCAAAGGTCTCCTGTGTAAAATGTCAGTTAACTCTGACGTTATCCTAAATCCCAATAGGTAGAGTTACTCTCCAATTAGAATCGAGCAATAGTGCCAAACCCTATTCGATCGGTACTGTAAGCTTATAAATGTTCAAGTTTCCATTCGCATTATAGACGCCCATCCACTTTAAAAATAAAATTATTATTACTTGTGCTTGCCATCTAGGAAACCTTAGTGTAAGGCATCCGAAAACCTAATACATCAATCGACAATCATTGTACAACTGCCCCCTAATGATATGAAACATACTATAACCAGATATATTGTGGTACAAAAGGCAATCAAAAACATTAACATCAGATCATATAGACATATTTCCAATACATTATTACAACAATAATAGTGGAAAACATCTAACACGTACCCTCAAGTAAAATATGAATTTAGCACCCACCCTATGGTCATGAATCCCTGATGAGTGTGTAAAAGAGGATCTGATACAATATAGTGGATGATAACATAGTGTTGTTGTAAACCGCTATTCATATAGATGTCATGTTATAAATTATACCAAAATTGATATAATATTACAATATTCTCATATAAATCAATTAGAATACAATTCTAACTCCATTCCTGATCACTGGAGATCAAGACAACTGGGATGTCTGTCACAGTATAACTCTAAAAATTAGTCTTATCTGTGTATGATAGCAAAGGATATCCACAACTAGGAGGAGTATGCATATACTAACAAAAACTATGTATCTGTAACAGTCAAAATTATATTAATACCATCTGAAATCAGCTTCCCATTGTCAGAACATACGTCTAATGGTATATTGGATCATGACATCATAGATACACGACACTATTCCAAAGGGAAACCACCCCAGGCTAGGCTATATGGCACTAATCTAAGAGGAACACCAACCCAGATAAGGCATTGCTTATCTACAGTTACTAATCTAAACTATGCCTCTATACCATTGAGGTGGTTATTTCCTACCACCATCCAATTCCCATTAATAGCGTATAAGATCCTGGTATTATAGGTGCGCCAACTGCTATACATATACTATTATGCCTCCTCCTCATACAGCAGTGTGCATCTAAAACACCATGATCACAGACTTTTTGATGCGGCCAGCCATCTCTAGCTGTTAGCTGTTAAATGCTGCCATATCAATGTGTTCATTCAAGCCAAAGGGATTCAAAGTTTTTAACTTCCAAATCCAATATGTTTCCCTTTGTCTTAAATGTAGAAGCCTATTTCTACCCCACTTGGGATTAATCAACGCTAAAGGGAAAATCTTGAATATATTACTTTGTCCAGGATGATACTTCATCCCATGCCTAGGGACACTATGATTGATAATATTTTGATTGAGATTTCTATTGTGTTCCCCCCATCTTTTTTTGAGGGGTCTCGTAGTTCTTCCAATATATTGAATGCCACATTTGCATTCTAACAAGTACACAACAAAAGATGAATCACAGGTAAAGTGGGTCTTAATTTCAAATCTCTCTTTGGTGACAAATGAGATAAAGTCGGTCCTAATCCCAATAATAAATTCACAAAGACCACAATTGGGTCTATTACATTTATAAAAACCTGGTTTTCCCAATAAAAGACTATTTTTACAATTGCCCTTAATATGTGATGTATGTGACCTCATAACCACTTTACTCGGTGCAAGTCTATTTTTTAAAGTGGGTGCTCTTTTGAAAATACAAATAGGGTATTGGCCTATGACTTCTTTTAATAGCGGATCTCCCTGTAGTATGAACCAATGTTTATGCAATATTTTCCTAATTTCTTGATGGTTATTATTAAATTGAGCTTTGAATCTCAGATTATTGTTTTTACTTTTACTCTTTTTCTTCTTGTCATTCTCTCTAGAGGTATGATCAATAGGGATCAATTGGCTGTCAGAGCTCTGTATGTTTTGTGGACTATGTGGACAGTTCTCAAATGAGTTCTGCCTCTTAATACTGGTAAAAAAATCGCTCCTAGCCTTATTCCAAGCTCTTATATAGCTCTCTTAAATCAGATCGCTAGGATACTGCTTCTCCTGAAATCTACTCATAAGTAACTTAGCTTGTTCATCAAATGAATTCAAGTTGGTACAGTTTCTACGGATCCTACAAAACTGGTTATTGGGTATGTTGGTCTTCCATGGTTTAAAATGGTTGATATGGTAGTTAAGATAGCTATTGGTGTCCACTGATTTGAAAAAAGTTTTAGTATTTATACAACCCTCTTCATCCCATTCTAATACAAGATCCAAAAACGAAATACTTCTTTCTTCGATCTTAGATGTAAACTTGATTCTCATATCATTTGTATTAAGGGAATTCACAAACTCTAGGGCTGTCGCCTGAGTGCCCTCCCAAATAAACAGGAGATCATCAATGAAAAGGCCATAGAAGACCAGATTCACCCCATGGGGAGAGGAATATATATATCTTTCCTCAAAAATCCCCATAAATAAGTTGACAAAGCTTGGGGCGAATCTGGTCCCCATGGCCGTCACCTTGATTTGAAGGACATTTTTTTCCTGAAATACAAAATAATTATGCTTAAGTACAAATGATATAGACTCCAAGAGAAACAACCTTTGTCTATCAGGCAAATAAATGTCTCTTTTGAGAAAAGTGTCAATGGTTTCTAAACCCAATTCATGCAAGATATTCGAATATAATGATGATACATCACATGTTAACCATAGGTCGTCTCGATTTAGTTTCTTAATAGCTGATATTTTAGAAATAAGATCAGCTATTAAGTATGTCACTATTGTTATAAGTGAGCATTAAGCAAGATACAATCTTGCATACAGGTTGAGTTTTCTGTATAGTACCAATCACATTGCAACACTGATATTTG
>CAJPDP010126998.1:0-15279 GCA_905336975.1 Bombina variegata variegata | reverse complement strand
CTGCTGTGGTGCTCTTTGCCACTTCCTGTTAGCAGGAGGATAATATCCCACAAGTAAGGATGAAATCCGTGGACTCGTCTTATCGTAGAAGAAATCAATTTATCAGGTAAGCATAAATTTCCTTTTCTAATTTACTCCTATTATCAGTTTTTCTTCATTCTCTTGCTATCTTTAATTGAAAGGCAAGAATGTAAGTTTAGATGCCGGCCAATTTTTGGTTCACAACCTGGGTTGTTCTTGCTGATTGGTTGCAAAATGTCAGCCACCATTAAACAAGTGCTGTCCAGGATCTAAACCAAAAGCTATCTGGCTCCTTAGCTTAGATGCCTTCTTTTTCAAATAAAGATAGTAAGAGAATGCATAAAAATTGATAATATGAGTAAATTAGAAAGTTGTTTAAATGTTCATGCTCTATCTGAATCATGAAAGAAAAAATTTGGGTTTACTATCCCTTTAATTCTGCTTCAGAGAGGTTTTTCTGACAAGGTTATTGATACCTTGATTCAGGCTAGGAAACCTGTTACCAGACGTATTTATGATAAGCTCTGGAAAACCTTTTTTGTGTGGTGTTCTTGCAAAGGTTGTTATTGGATATCTTTTAGAATTCTTACAGTTCTTGATTGCCTGCAGGAAGACTTAGATAAATGGTTATCAGCCAGTTCTTTAAAGAGTCAGATTTTTGCTCTTTCTGCTTTGTTTCATAAGAAGATTGCTAAAATTCCTGACTTTCAGGCCTTTGTTCAGGCTCTCATTAGGATAAAGCCAGTTATTCATCCAGTTTCTCCTCCTTGGAATCTGAATCTGGTTTTGAGGGTTCTTCAAACCCCTACTTTTGCGCCAATGCATGGTTTGGACCTTCAGCTTTTATCTTGGAAGGTACTTTATCTTCTAGCTATTTCTTCGGCTAGAAGAGACTCTGAACTTTCTTTCATTATGGTAAAAGTCTATGAGTCCTGCCCTCTTTTTGTTCAGGTGGTGGCAGTACTTCTTTTGCTCTTTGCCACAGTTTATCTTTCCTGCTTTTCTTTTTTCCTCATATACTTGGCCATTTGTACGACTGAGGGTCATGGGAAGTAAGAGTCATTTAAAGCTCTGGTGTCTTTTGCCTCCTCCTCCTGGTGGTTAGGAGGGGGGATTTTCCCTCACATGATGGCTTGTGGACTCACCATTGTGAAAGAATTTCATTTATTAGGTAAGCATAATTTTTTTTTGTGATTGTCAGAAAACAAATCTACTACTCCATTTGAAAAAAAAATGCTTTTGCATTATCTTTGTATTATGCATGTTTTAATTATGCAGTTCTATTGTATTTAATGGTCCTTTTAATATAAATAATCACAAAATGTATTTATTTTTTAAAAGGATTTTACTATTTATTTATATTTTAGCTTCAAGGGGGCTTTGGCCTCTACAGGAAGGCAAAGGAACAGCTTTTCCTTTTGAAATGTTGCTTAGGAGACACCTATAATAGCTACAGTCAGTTTATTGCCCATGCTCAGCAGAGTACTTTTGCTATACGAATGTAACAGTAGATTTTTACTAAATTAGCACTGTTTCATATCCCTTTAAATTGCAGCAGAGAGGTCAATATAAATCATATATACTGGCTTTTTTATTATGCATTGTTATTTAAGTTTAGATTACAATCTCAACGTGTTTCATGCACCTTTAATGTGTGTTGTTTTAAAGTAATTGTTTTCCACCAATGTGATTCTTCTCCATGCAATTAGAAGAGCATAGTTTAACCATACAAAAATTGGGTTCATATTGTGTTGATTTTGTTTTTTAAATATTCTTCTTTATCTACATCCCTTTAAAACGCAAAATTAATAAAATAAAAAAATAAAAAAATTCAAGTGTAATCAAGGTTCTAACTGTCAAATATGTATTTTATATGCAAATGTGTTTAATTTTAATTAATTATTTCCCTTTTCAATTGCAGGATCTTAGTATCTATTGGTGAATCATTTGGGGTAAGTTTAAGGTTTATTTTCTACACTTTTCTGAGCAGACTTTTAAATATAAATGTTATATTAATAGTAATACAAATACAGCTTTGATAGCAAATAACTGAAGGTTGACACTAATTGCCATTATCAGAAAAAATTTATCGGGATTGCAAGCGGACACATTTTTATGCTGAAAACCTGTCCACCTGCAATTGCCAGTAGCAATGCTATCACCTGCTCTCGCCAACCAATTGAGTGGTAGCAGATCATGTCAGTCACCCCAAACACAAGAGTGTCGGGGATTTATCTTACTACCTCTGAGGTGGCAATGAGGTTAAAGAAGCAGTTTTTGTTTCTTAAACGTATGGGTGTAGGCTCACTCATCTGCAAAGCCTCAAAAGCAGTAAATGCTGTAATAGTTCATAGGCTGTTACAGGACTAAGGAAAAAGTGTGCATAGAATTGCATCTTTTAGTGATAGTGCAGCAGGTGCTGAAGGGGGCCCATAGCAGCTAGTCTATACAAAGGCATATGTGGCATGTTTACAATCCTAATGCAGGGGAGCATTTTATTAGTGCATATTGCCTATCTATCATTATACAAAAAATATTGTAGGTGGTCATAAGTTTAACACTTCTGGTCTGTGCATGAGTGAATTTTCATGCTTATAACATTGAAAATAAAAGGACATAATCGTCAGTTAAATTTTAATAGAAATTTCAGTTAATTTTTTTATTATCAAATTTACTTTGTTCTCTTGGTATCACTAGTTTGAAAGCATACCTAGGCAGGCTCAAAAACAGCATTGCACTACTGGTAGCTAGCTGATACATATGGCTCTTGTATTTAGCTCACCAGCTGTGTTCAGTAGTGCTGCTCTGGAGCTGACTTTATGTTAACTCCTTTGCAGAGGTTAACCATAGTTATATGTAAGCAATAGAGCAGTGATAGCATGCTCTAACACAGTAGAACCTTTATTTTGTACTTCTATGTCCCTTTAATATATCCCTCAGAATATTTAGCTGGAAACGAAAAGCACACATTTCAGCCTGTGTGTGTCTTACAAACTGTTGCCCCAGTAGGCAAATCTACTCAGCAAATTGTCCTATTTTAAAAATAAAAGTGAAATGGTATATTTACATAGTAGTGCAAACGTCATTCATGCAATATCTGGGGGATATCAAATTTATATTAAAAAAAAGTAACTATTGGAGGGGATGTATCAGGCATTCCTGTTTCAGGAAGTGTTTTTAGTTATTTTGTCTATTTCCTGCATATTTTGTGCTAGCAAGTCTTCAGCTTTGCTCTCTGGAATTGTACTTTCTTTGATCTCAAATGGGAAGCTTTCACCTCTGTCCTTATATTTGCCTGCTTAATTAAAATTATTTTTCAGTAGTATGCAGTTAATTGTGTGTTTTTTCTATATGAGTGTGAGTGCACTATTATTTAATGTATGTACTGTACATATTAGTATCCTTGGAATCAATAAATTCTTACTAACCCACAACAACTTTGAATTCCAGGGGGTGTTCTACCTCCAGAGATGTGGAACAGCGATGGGGGCAAAGTTTGACCCGTTGTACGCCAACCTATTTTTAGGTTGGTGGGAATTTGTCCACATCTTTGGAGATAGAAACCTCTATATCAGTAACATTTATACATATGGGGGAGGTACATAGATGACCTCGTGTTTATATGTGATGGTCCCCTATCTGGAATCGAGGACTTTGGGGATTATCTGAACTCCAATACCATTGGTGTTAAATTCACTTTTGAATATCATACTAGAGATATCAGTTATCTAGACCTCACATTGGTATGATCCACAGATGGTAGTATCCAAACAAAAGTTTACGTTGCTTCATGGCAAGAGTTGTCATCCAGACCACACTGCGGCCGCTGTGGCAAAAGGTGAATTCATCCGATTGAGGAGAAATTGTTCACAGCATGGAGATTATTGCCATGAAGCCAAGGAATTGGAGGACAGACTCAGAAAAAGAGGATACTCCCGTAGGATTATAGCCAAGGCTAGGAAACAAGTGGACAATAGACATAGAATCTCTTTGCTAACTAAGAAATCACAATCAAATAAAATCTTTAAGGGAGTAAACTTCATAACCAGTTACAGCACACAATTCCCACAGATTGCTGCCATAATTAGGAAACATTTTCCGATTTTGGCAGCAGATGACAAACTAATAGATTTAGTAAAGGCTGGAGTTAGGTGTACCCCCAGAAAATGTCCCACATTAGGGTCCATGCTTTCCCCTACGGCTCTCAAAAATGAGGACCCTAGAATGAGCACATGGATGAGTACAAGAGGCATGTATGGCTGCGGACATAGAAAGTGCAGACCATGTGAATTCTTGGAAAAAACATTACATGTAACTGGGGAAACTTTCCAGATTCAAACATGTATGAATTGCATGTCATCTTAAGTAATATACATGCTAAAATGCAAAATATGTGGGGTCCAATATATTGGACTCACCTCAAGAGATATAAAATCTCGAATAAGAGAACATATCTCAACTATCACACGGGGTGAGTCAACTACCCCGCTTGTGCGCCACTTCGTGGAGAAACATAAAGGGAAAATACGTTCACTGAAATGGTGTGCGATTGAGTATGTAAAACTACCAAAAAGAGGTGGCAACATAGATAAACTTCTAGCAAAAATAGAGATCTTCTGGATGTTTAAGTTGCGCACCAGACATCCAGAGGGTCTTAATTCTAGATATGACCTAATCAATTATTGGGAGTAATACCTTAAAAAACATACTTTATGGGAGGAAGGCTTTTGTGAATTAAAAGTACGCTTGCAAAATTTGTTGCAAATATTTACAGGAAATATTGTCACTGTATCAAAGTTATCTCCAATCTTGTAATTATCTAAATCTTGCCAGATAACCACACAGATAGCATTATATATGTTTGAAATATCCCCATCACAGTCCAATTGTATATAACTTTTTGCACAGTGAATAAGTTATTGGATATGACATAGATAGTAAAAAGTTTATATAACTCTCTTCATTTAAAATCCTTTAAACTTGCAGTTTAGTGACATATCTTTTGTCATTATATTTTTTCATTTAACATAACAGCTTGTACTATCTTCACATGTGTCTAGCATTCCTGCAATTAGGTATTAGTGGGAGGTATAGCATTTTCTGTTATCCAATCATGTTCCATTTTACCCTTTTTAAACCCACAGAATTATGTATGCATTAGGCTAAGACTACGGCTGATTCCCAAAACGCGTAAGCCTGTGTGCTGCGCTATTCTCTCCACTTTTTTGTTTGTTTTGGATTGCTATCCATATTTAAAAAGGATCTTACAATAAAGTGTTGTGATTTTAGGAGCAGAAGGTTTTTTTCTCTTTTCTCACACTGCATATTAGTATATACACACTGGAGATACAGTTTTCAGATAGACACATAACAAAGCCACTGCTGACATGGGCACACTTTAGCTTAAAGGGACCGTCTACACCAGAATTTTTATTGTTAAAAAAAAAAAAAATAGATTATCCCATAAGTATATATTCCCCAGTTTTGCATAACCAACAGTTATATTAATACACTTTTTACCTCAGTGATTGCCTTGTATCTAAGCCTCTGCAGACTGCCCCCTTATTTAGTTATTTTGACAGACTTGCGTCTTAGCCAATCAGTGCTGACTCCTTGGTAACTCCACGTGTGTGAGCACAATGCTATCTATATGGCACACATGATTTAAAGCCCTTTAGTTGTGAAAAAATGTCAAAATGCATTCAGATAAGAGGCGACCTTCAAGGGCTAAAAAATTAGCATATGTTCCTACTTAGGTTTAGCTTTTAACTAAGAATACCAAGAGAACAAAGCAAAATTGATGATAAAAGTACATTGGAAAGTTTTTTAAAATGACATGCCCTATCTGAATCATGAAAGTTTATTTCTGACTAGACTGTTCCTTTAATATTGGATTTTAATATTTATAAGGTGTGCATCAAGCATATGTTATTCTGGTGTGTATGTTGTGTGTGTGTGTGTGTGTGTGTATATATATATAAATATAATGATTCATAGACTCTCACCCACTTTATGAAAGAAAACAATGTATGCTTACCTGACAAATCTATTTCTTTCATGATGGTTCTACTCCTGGCCACTAGGAGGAGGAAAAGATTCCTAAAACTCCATAAGCACGTTAACCCTTCGCTCTCACTTGTAATGATATATAGCGAAGCAAGGAGAAGAAGAAAAAGTTGGGAAAATGAGGCGCAAATTAGAACTGCTGCCAGAAAAAAAAATATTGATTAAAAATTAACTAGAAAAAAGACTGGTCTCATGGACCACAATGAAAGAAATTTAATTTATCAGGTAAGCATACATTGTTTTCTTTCATAAAGTGGGTGAGAGTCTATGAATCATTACTCCTGAGAACAAATACCTAAGGTATGGAGTCCACAAGTAATTTGGCGGTGACAAAAATGTATTGTTTTTTTTTTTTAATGCAAATACCTAATGTCCAGATACTACTGCCTGAATGTCTTTCCTACCAAAAGCCGCTTCAGAAGAAGTAAAAACATAAAATTGGTAGAATTGAGTTACAGTATGTACAGAAAGACCAAGTTGCTGCATTGCAAATCTAGTAGAATGGGGAGTAATACTTTTTTAGATGAGACTGTCCCACCTCTATAAGCCTTGTGATTTAAAAGTTTCAGCCAGGAAGCAAAAGTATCAATAGTAATATCACAATCACCACTGGTAACTCAGGGTACTCACATCTCACAAAAGCACCTCAATGTGCTATTAGAAACGTGCTGGAAATTGTGTCCCAGCTCACTGGCCACATTCTGCTGGAACATCCAATACTGCTTCATAATTCCACAGTTATGGTGCAGATGACAGACTTCTGCTCTGGAATAGTGTCAGACACAACACTTGCGTTGGAGAGTTATATATGTATTAAAACAAATAAAATAAATGTTAAAAGTGTAGACACAATAGGGGGTAATTAAAAAACAGCCATTTCATCAGGCATAAATGACCTTGTGAACAGGGTCTTTAAGAGCTAACAGCCTATCAGAAAACCTGAATCTTCCCAAAGGGGAATTGTATACATTGATTTCACAAATTCAACTACCTCTTGTTAATTAGTCTACCATCATGCATTCTCCACAGTAAATAGATAGTGCTCAATATATCCTGCACGGACTGTTGTCTGCCTAATTGTAAATAATAAATCCATGTGGGGTATATTGAGCTCTGTCTATTTACTGCGGAGAACGCATGATGTAAACTAATTAACAAGCAGTGGTTACATTTGTGTGACATCGTATACACGATAAATCCAAAAAATGGAGTCGGAGTCAGGCTGGCAAATTAAAACGGAACTTTTATTTCAGGTAGGTAAAAGACACAATCCAAAACGAAGACCTCTGGCTGGCAAGCTTACGCGTTCCGGCAGAGTGCCGTAATCAAAGCTGTAACATGCCAGTCAAAGGTGAACAATATATGCAGGTGCTCAGGTGTGTTTATTGGCTAAAACATTCAATAAAAACAAGACAACTACCATAGGTAATCAGGAAATATATCCTTAAACCTGTTATCCTTGAATGTATCTTAAGGGCAAAGTACATAGTAATCACAGATGTGCAGAAATGTTACACTACATTATAGTAATATGTGATATTTGATATTATATATACAATTATAATATAGTGTATTGTGTAATTAGGATAGTTTATACATTTATCTAAGCATAACAATATATTTGTCTATAGATAATCACAGCAAGAGGTAGATAATAATGATATTATAAAATTGTGAATTATTCCGTATTGCAATACTCAATAACTTATACAAATCATAATCTTTTAAAATTACTGTCTTAATTGTAGTCATCATGGGCTGATGCCCACAAAACCCCATCAAAAGATACTAATGGTAGTCTCCAGATACAAAGTTCCACACATAGATATTAACACAATTTATAGCTTCTATGCATTTATATATTGTGGTGCAAATTGTATACATCTTAGTATTTTTACTCTAAGGTTCCATACATCTATTCACAGTATATTGTACGATAGCGGGAAAAAAGGGGTAACATTGTAAACCAAAAGCCCTCTCCCACTGATAAAACCAGTTATGATCTTATATTAAAGTTTTAAAGATTTACACTTCAGACTGTTGACAAACAGATGACAAAATAAGTTAAGTTGAGCTAAGTAACATTAGCGAACAATTAAATATATACTTATACCCATGTGTAAAGTCAAATATGTCAAATAGATCCATCATTCCCAATAGTTGATTAGATTGAACTCAGAGTTCTATCTGGACGGAACCCTGGTTTCTAATTTGAAGATCCATAGCATTTCCCGTTTGTTCAAGAGAGCATTTCTGTCCCCACCCCGTCTAGGACACCGAATCATATCGATGGCTTGCAATCTAAAACTCTTAAGATCACTCCTATGGTATCTAACAAATTGTTGAACCAAGGGTTGTGGATTGTGGACAGATGCTCTCTAATCCTGGATCTAATGTCCCTGCTTGTGAGACCTTCATATTGTATATTACATGACACACAGGTAATCAAGTAGATCACAAAGCAAGAGTTGCAATTCATGCAAAAGTTGATATCATAGGTTTTACCAGTAACTGTAGATGTGAAAGTGTCAGAGACCAAGAGGTATTCACATGAACCACAACGTGAACTACTTAAGATACGTTCACGTATAACGTAAACTACTTAAGATACGTTCACGCCCTTAAGATACGTTCACGTATAACAGGTTTAAGGATATATTCCCTGATTACCTCTGGCAGTTGTCGTGTTTTTATTGGATGCTTTAGCAAATGAACACACCTGATCACCTGTATATATTGTTCACTTTTGATTGGCATGTTACAGCTTTGATTACGGCACATTGCTGAAACACGTAAGCTTGCCAGTCAGAGGTCTTCTACCTGGATTGTGGACTGTCTGTCTATTACCTACTTGGAATAAAAATGACGTTTTAATTTGTCAGCCTGACTCCGACTTTATTTCTTGGTTTGATCGCTTTCATGCCTGAGGAGTTAAGGCTGATTATAACCCCTTGCAGTTTTGGCCTGACACGGAGGCTCGAGGAAGTTACGAGATTCCATAGTGATGTACCAGCGGGTCATGTGACCGGTAGGTTTGACCGGGATGGTTGGAGTTTAGTGTTCTCTCCCCTCATTGTATCCCCATATGGCACACGGATTGCTGGTGAATTGGAGGTGCCCTTATAGAGGTGTGGAGCTGAGGATGCGATAAACTTGGGACTGGTGTGGGTCATTTGTGTGGAACCAACTTTTCTCCTCCCTACGTGAACCAGGTCAGAAAATCTTAACACATGCCCAGCTCTGATGTGTGATGTTACAGCGGTGATATGATATGGTTTTCCATTTCCAGAAACACAGTTCATAAGGAGCACTCAACAGCCTGATAAAACTTAGCATTTATTTGGATCTTTCATAGTAAAAAAACACACAGCATCTTCACGTATTGCAACAAAGGCAGAGTGGTGATAGGGTTTCCCCTGACCCTGCTGACGCATTTCGTTTACTTTCCGTAATCGTAGCTTGGGTTCTTGTAACCAAATCCAGGCTTTTAACCATCTAAAACCACTCTTATTGGTAAAAAATTCCTGGGGAAATCCATGCCACCAAGCCTTATATGGAATTTATCAAAATATACACATTTAAAGGCTTACATCCTTTTCATATTGTATGATTAAACATACCCGAACAGTATTATATGTCCAAGAGATAAGAGGTACAGTCAAACTTGACAAAAGTTATTACAATCACTTCCTAAATTCAGAGAGTGCGCAAATTTTCTGCGCATACATACACTTATGAAGAGATTCCCGATCTGCATAACCCAAATGGCTTGCATATATTCTGTCATTCTGCCTTATTCTATATATATATATATATATATATAGTCATCCACCGATAAACGCATACAGGCTAATTTCATAACAGAAATCTCTCATCTTTTCCGTCCTGTATATATATATATATATATATATATATTATATATATATATACACGTGACTTGTTAGACCCAGTAACCTTCCTCCTTACTTTGATTAATTTTGATTTCTATCTATATAACTGTGTAAAATAGAAAATAGAAAAATAGAGAATGAAATCTGGGCTCATGTTCCTCAATATGGGAGACTATAGAATTATTTGAATTTTTGCATATATGTGATAAATTGGAGACACATTTACAAACTTCCAATTCTTAATATAGGGTTCCACAATTCCCCCAATTTAATATGCTTTCTTAATAGGGAGGTATTTTATTGGCAATAATTGATAACATCGTACTCTGAATTTAACCCTGATGGTGTTCTTGTTTTTAAACGATGTATCCAAAACACCTCACATTTACCTAATAGGGCATCTTTATCTCCGCCTCTATTTTTGGTTACAATTGTTTCCAAAATCGTCCATTTAAGTGAGTTACTAGCTTTGGGTGTCGTTAATTTCCCCATCTTGATATTTGAAAGATGTTCCCTTACTCTATGCCTTACTTCCCTTGTTGTGAGACCTACATACTGCAGGTCACAACTCTTACAGGTAAGGAGATATATGGCATAAGTGCTTCTACAGTTATAAAATCTTTTATGGTGAAAGGACTCTCCCGTAAATGAGCTAAAAAAGTCATTGCCCACTTCCAGGTGTTCACATGCTGTACAGTAGGGATAGCTACATTTAAAAACCCCTTTATATTGCAGCCAGGAGCTATTACTCCTTATTTCCGTTCTTAGCTGTGTCGGGGCTACCAAATTCCCTATTGTTTTTCCTTTCCTGAATGCATATCTGTACCCTTTTGAGACTGTGTCTAGTAAACCATCGTCATCTTTTAGCATGTGGAAATGTTTCCTCACAATGTTACATATCTGATTATATTGGTTGCTAAACTGTGTTATAAACGTTACCCCCTCAAAGGTTTTACCCCTTTTTTCTTTACTGTTATTACAGTTGAAAAGGTACTTCTCTCTACTCTTCTTGTCAACTTCCCGCTTTATATTGTCTATATCCATCCATTTATATCCTCTTGCCAAAAATCTGTCACTCAGTTCTCTCGCATGTTTTTCATAACTTTCTTGTTTTGTACAGTTTCTTTTCAAACGTATCAATTGTCCTTTGAGAACTGAGTTAAAGACTTTTTTAGGATGCCCACTCCATGCATGTAGGAGGGTATTCTCCGATATGGGTTTCCTATACACCTCCACACTTACACTTTCTTCTTCTAGATCACCTTTTAATGTGACGTCTAGATAGTTTACTTGTGACTCTCCTATTTCAAAGGTAAATTTGATTCCCACACTGTTAGTGTTCAAATGTTCCACAAAATCATTAGCTTCTGCTATACTGCCCCCCCCAGATTATAAGTAGATCGTCAATATATCTACAATAACAATTAATGTAATTTCTCAGGGGGTCACTTCCTCCAAAGATGTGGGACAGCTCCCACCAACCCATGAACAGGTTGGCATATGAGGGTGCAAATTTCGCCCCCATCGCTGGAGGAAAAATTCATTTTCGAACACAAAAAAGTTATGAGTTAACAAGAACTATGTTACTCTGATTACATATTTACAAAAATCCTGACTGTACAGGCGACATCTATCTAGGAAAAATTGTAGTGCCTTTAAACCCATATCATGCAGAATTGATAAATAAAGAGCTGTAACATCAATAGTTAACCAGCTAGAATTTTTCTCCCATCTAACTCTCTTCATTTCAATCAAAAGTTGTTTGGTATCTCTTAAGTAGCTTGGGAGTTCTTTGACCAGTGGTTGTAATATCCCATCCAACCACTGGGAAAGGTGCTCAAATAGTGAGCCAATCCCACTAATAATGGACCTACCAACCACATTCTCAAGCGATTTGTGTACTTTAGGCAAAAAGTTTAACAGAGAGGTTATGGGATTGTCTACCAAAATAAATTCTCCTGTTTTCTCATCCAGAAAACCACATTCCCTTCCATCGTCCACTATTTGCCTAAGTTCACGGTTAAAGCGATTCGTGGGGTTAGCACTCAGTTTTATATACTTATGGGGGTCATTAAGTTGTCTGTGAGCTTCACCGACAAAAAAGGTTTTGTCCATGACAACCACAGATCCCCCTTTATCCGCTGTCCTGATCGTTATATTTTCATTCTTACTTAATTATTGTAAAGTGTGTTTCTCTTCCTTTGTTAGATTTTGAAAATTATTCCCATTTGTTGCATATAATAATTTTGTGAGGTTTTGTTCTATTCTCTTCTGGAATTTTTCCAGTGTCTCTCCTCTAATCTGTATTGGGTAAAATCTGGAGGGGTCTCTAAAGGAGGGTCCTTTCTTTTCAGAAGTGTCTCCCTCATTACTTAAACCACTTATTTCACCTTCACTGTAGAGACTCTCCAGATTTTCTAGGTCACAAAATTCTTGAAATGTGAAATCATCCCTTTGCTGATCTCCTTCCTCTGATCTACATCTGTTCTCAATTTCTATTGTGTGTTTTCCTGTTTTGAAAAACTTTTTTAGAGTTAAATTTCTTATCAGTTTATTTATATCAATCAATGTTTCAAACAAATTGAAATTCTCAGAAGGTACACAGCTTAATCCTAAACTAAGCACTCTTTGTTCCATATTACTCAGAAGATAATTAGACAAATTGATAACTGTATTTAGTTGTACTTCGAGTGGGACCTTCCCCTCCTTAGTGGTAACTATTTTCCCTTTTGAGTATTTGTTTCTATGCCCCCCCCCCCTTCTGGCTTTCCTGGGGGCCTGGAAAAAACCTTCGCTATATGTCATGAACCTTCCATTCCACCTTAAACTTAACAGCCTAATTCCACATACCACCTTTTGTTTCAATTAAACTTGTCAACATTCCTATATAACCAGCCTCCTCCCATGGTCCNNAGTCTCCAGCCTTTGCTACTCTACTTACTTGTTTGGGAGTTTACTTGTTCTGTTCTCCCTTACAGACTTTAGAGACACCTTCCGATATTCTCTGCCTGAAGCTGTCACAGCAGCGCCGCTGTGAACCACTGACCGCACCTACTTGCAACCAGCTGCTACGCCCGTTACAGAGGATCTTCCCAGCGTGTGACGCTGTACGCTGAATACAGGCCTGTCGCTTCCTCTCTCCCACGGAACACAGTGTAGCCTCTCAGGCTACACGGACATCCAGCCTATCCTTTTCACAGGACACCGATCAGCTGCAGAACGGCAACGCCACCCAACTTACCATCCTCAGTGGTCAGGTTCCGTATATTACAGACTGCGAACTGTATAAATTATATGACTTTGCATAGTTACGCTGTATAAGGGTTACGTTAGCAAACTTACTAATTCCTTGTTATAAGCTGATGAGAAACCTGTAGGGAACTGTGCTTAACTCACTGACACTGTGAAATTATAACCAACAACCTAGCTGGGTTTAAACCATTCCAGCTTCACATATATCAGTGTATTCCTATAGTTATCCTTTTGTATCACAATTAAGTATAAGAATTAACTCTGCTATAACCCGCCTGTTCCACTACCCATTATTCAATACATATTACTGGGTAATCATTCACAAGGCAATATTATTCTCAAGTAAATAGGGCTTTGTTTCCTAACTAGCAATCATTCTTATTTACTTGTGACAACAAACCAATTATTGCATAAGTAAACAATCAAGGGGTTAACAGCAGTTAACTGCCGATCATTACACTATATCTTGTCTTTCTGTTTCTTTAGACTGAGTGTGTGTATTGCTCATTACATAGCCCTTTTGTGTTACATCTTGATATTTAGATTTTCTTTTGTTACCATATGAATAATTCTTTAATATGGGGGGTCCTGTCTTGGGTCTAACTACCACTTCCTTTTTATTTTCAGTGATCTTGTCCACCTCCAGACCCAGCTGTTCTATTTTCTCCTGAGGTAGAACCTTCCCCAAAGGTTTTCCATTTACCTGCATAAGTATACCTGGTATTGGGAGTCTTGGAGACATTTAGGTATATACATATGTTCATCTAACTTTATATATATTCCCTCATTTCCATTTTAAAGTGAGCCCACACCATTTATTGACTGTTACATTGACGTTTTTGGGTGAGCGACTTCCTTTCTGTTTTCTTTTTGGTGTTGATTCACCTTACTAAACTGTCATCAATGATAGCCACATGTGAAATAGGCTTTTTTTGGGGTTATAATATAGATTAGAGAGGCCCGTTGTTCAGAAAAGAAATAAAAGCACTATGTAGCTGAGATGGGAGCTGGGATTGAGGGGTTTGAAGAACCTCCCCTCATCCAGCACCCTTGCAGCTACAGTGAGCTTCCTGGCTTCTGCCCCCTTTGTGATGTCACTACGTGCATACAGTGACATCATGGCACTCCCACTAGGCCACCAACGATCCCGGCATGTAGTAAAGGGGGATCGCCGAAAACAGCGTTTCATCGGTGATCCCCCTGCATGACGAGAAGATCTCATCATGTGCCTACAGGTAGCGATGTGCATGACGAGAACATCTTGTCATGTGCATCAAAGAGATTAAACGGCTTTTCACTTTTATTATCAAATTAATTAAGTTCTCTTTGTATTCCTATGATGAAAAGTTTGACTTGGTAGCTTGGTAGGCTCAGGTGCAGCTGTGCACTACTAGCTGGTGATTCATTGCTGCCTCTTATCATTGGCTGCTCCTGAGCCTACCTAGGTTTACTCTTTAACAAAGGATATCTAGTAATCAAAACTAATTTGATAATTGAAGTAAATGGGGACATTGTTTACAAATGCATGCTCTATCTAAATCATGAAGTTTTAATGGTATAGGGCCAGTGCTACAATAGAGACAGGCTAGGTGACCCCCCATGCAGGGGGGGGGACCAATTTGGTGCATGGCATATTTTTTTTAATATGTATTTATTCTTTTGCTGCCTACTTTGGCCTTTATAGTAGGGGTCATATGTGGCGGCATAATGGCTAGAATGGGATGGAACTCCCCTGAGACATAGGGAGGCAGAGAGTGCAGGTCAGCCAGAACAAATAGAATCATCTGGCTAAAATATCTCACTGCACAGCCCCTGTTCTCTCTGCAAAACTTTAGCAGTCTTCATAAAAGTTGGTGGAGCTGGTGATAGCAGTGGCACTCAAGTCAAGTCAAGAATACTTTATTAGCATGACATTATTACATGTGTTGCCAAAGTAATATGTTACATTAAAACAGATCAATAACAATTTATAAAGTAGGAGTATAGTGTGTAAATACGATAGTTCATATAATCTGATTGGGGGTTCTGGTCATGTGACAGTCTGTTACAT
>CAJPDP010126961.1:0-10374 GCA_905336975.1 Bombina variegata variegata | reverse complement strand
AGAGTGCGCAGCCAATGGCTGTGTGGGATATATCAGTGTTCTAACAGGAACTGAAAAGCTCACCATTTCAGAATGTAATAACAGGAAAAGGGGACAAAATAAATAATGAAAGAATGTTGCAGACTTTTATATATATATATATGATTTATCATTTTATATTACCATCCCTTTAAAACCTTGATTAACTCAGGTCTTCTGTGCTGTATATTCTCATTTTGTTAAAGTGAAAAAGGGAAGCACCAGTTGTACTTTCAATAAAAAATAGAATATTTATTTTACAAAGATAAAGGCACAATCAGGTGAGAATAAAATATTTATGCAGAATTGACTTTAAATCTGGATACTCAGTAACAAACATATTTTTGTATTGTTTGCTTTACAGCTCTTAAAGGCTATTCCTGTAGGGGTCGGCCAGGTTTATGGATGTGACAATGTCTGGACTGGAGGAATGTTTTTGGTAGCTTTGTTTGTATCTTCTCCAATCATTTGCTTGCACGCTGCAATTGGATCCACACTGGGAATGTTAGCCGGTAAAAGTCTATTTTTTTCTAACTAGTGAAACTGCTTTACAAATGATTCATTATATAGATATGAGTGCTGCACTGTATATTTGTAAGGCGATAAGATTTGATTTCATGAACTAAACGTTTAATTATTATAAATGCATGATTTAGACAGAGCATATAATTTTAAACAACTTTCCAATTTACTTCTATTATTTAATGTGCTTCCTTCTCTTGTTATCCTTTGCTGAAAGGTTTATCTAGGAGCAGCAAAGAACCAAGGTTCTAGCTGCTGATTGGTGGCTGTATATATATACCGATTGTCATTGGCTTACCCATGTGTTCAGTTAGAAACCAGCAGTGCACTGCTGCTCCTTCAACAAACAATACCAAGAGAATGAAACAAATTTGATGGTAGAAGTAAACTAGAAAATTGTTATAAATTGTATCTTCTACCTAAATCATGAAATATTTTTTTGGGATTTCATATCCCTTTAATACATAACAATTGACACTTGATAGCTCGTTGCCTCCTCAAGTATTTCCTTTAAATGATAGAATGGGCCATTTGAAGTTTTCAATCATTCATATGAAATTGGCATAAGCCAAAAGGTTAACCATTGTGTCTATTTAACTTAATATCATTTTATAGGTAAAATAAAATATAATTAAAGTCCTTGAACTTCCAATTTAATGGAAAAAGCACAAAGAATGAGTATATTAATCACTGAAAAACATTCTCTCTTCCAGGCTTGAGCCTTGCAGCACCATTTGACAATATCTACTTTGGTCTATGGGGCTATAATTCTGTCCTCGCATGCATAGCGGTGGGCGGCATGTTTTATGCTCTTACGTGGCAGACGCATTTACTTGCAATTGCATGTGGTACGTACATTTTCATCCAAAGAAACAAAAAAATGACCTTTTTTCTGTGTAATTTTTTTTTAAACCTGCATAAACTATAGTGCCAATGTACATATAAGAAGGCAACAAAATAATAATTATTCTCTAGGTTGCTGTACTTAATATTGCATAATTATATCTGTACTATGCTAAACCAACAGATATTAATGATTCAGATAGAGCTATCTTTATTTAAAAAGCATGAATGTAAAGCCGGTTAATTTTTGCTTCAGAACCTGGGTTACGCTTGCTTATTGGTGTCTAAATGTAGCCACCAATAAGCAAGCACTATCCAGGATGCTGAACCTAAAATGGGCTGGCTCCTAAGCTTTACATTCCTGCCTTTTAAAATAAAGATAGCAAGAGAACAAAGAAAAATTGATAATAGGAGTAATTTAGAAAGCTGCTTAAAATGTTATGCATTTAAAGGGATATAAAGGTCAAAATTAAAATGTGCATGGGTACATTTCTATTTGAATTAAAATCATTATACTTCAAAAATGCTTCTATTTCAAATTAAAATGCACCCATGCACATTCCATTTTTTTAACCTTTATCTTTAAAGGTTTACTTTATTAACACTTGGGGGAAGATTAAATAAAGGGACATTGCACACTAGATTTTCAGACTCCTAACCAAGTCCCAAAGTTTTAGACTTCAGATTGCTTCTGTTTGTATAATGCGTCTTTTCATATGCAGGGGAGGGGAAAGGATCTGCTCTCAGCCCCTTTCAGTGGGTGTCCCAGCCTTACCTCATCAACAGCGCTAAATTGTTTTTTAAAAGGTTTTATACTGGATTTTTAGATCAGTATCAGTGCATATTATTCATTATAGTAGTGTTTATTACATACAGTTATATGAAAATGAGTGCACACTGTCCCTTTAAGCTGCATTCACCGCATAAGCGAGCCTGCATACTACAGGAGAGATCGGGGGGGGGGCGGAATTGCATACGAGAGCTCTTGTGCAATATTACATTTTGTCACATGATGATGCATTGCATGTGGTGATCACAGGTGGAGAGATTCTCTACTTGAAAATGTTTCCATCTGCAATTTTGATAAAGTTTCCTTTCAGAGTATATGGTTTTATGTCTGATGATGATACTATTTTTTATTTGCAAAAATATTATATAACTGGAGAACACTTCATATGGCTTTATATTAAAGGCTTTATTGTTATATTTGTAGGTCTATTTTGTGCATATCTTGGAGCCGCTATTGCTAATATGATGTCTGTGGTAAGTAGACTCAAGTTGTTAAGGAACTTACATAATCGTCTGCTAATATTTGTACTTTATATGAACAACACACAAAGTTGTTATCAGTTAATAATGTGAGCTAGCAAATTGCAATACAGTATTTGAGAACCCAGTTGTCATTAATGCAGATAACATAGTGGTAGCTTTTAATCAGTTCTCTATATTATTTTTGCGCCAATGACATTATCATGGCTGTCATATTAACACTGCAGGGATATTGCAGTAGCAACAATATGACCAGAGACAACATATACTTGCAGCAACACGCCCCAGTGCATGTTGCAGGCCACTACAGGGCAAACCCCTATTTGTAATCTGGGTACCAGAGAAAAAAATTGCATTACAGCCCTCTCTGGCATCCACGATTTTAAACCTATTCCCACCTGAAAAATGACAGAGCCTATGGGGCCGATTTATCATATGTCTGTCCGACATGATCTGCTCAGCGGATAATGTCCAACAGACATCGCTGAATGCCTACAGCATACGCCATCGGCATTTAGCATTGCACAAGCAGTTCTGGTGAACTGCTTGTGCAATGCCGCCCCCTGCAGATTTACGGCCAAACAGCCGCTAGTAGGGGGTGTCAATCAACCCAATCGTATCTGATTGATTGTTGTCTGCCGCTCAGAGGAGGCAGACTAATTAAGGAGCAGGGGTCTTAAAACCGCTGCTTCTTAACTGCTGTTTCCGGCGAGCCTAAAGATGTATTAGGCACCATACAGTGCTTAATAATTTGACCCCTATGTATCAACTCTGCACTGTTCCTTAGTTTATAGTAAATTTTATTTCAGGCAAAATATAAATATTTCATTTGCTTATAATATTTAAAAAAAATACTGTTTAAACTACCTTAATAGTTGTTTTTTTGTCCTTTCAACACAAAGTTCACAATGTACAGTATACTTTAGTCTGTAAGGAATCTTAGTGTTTGATTAACTTCTATTGATCAGATCAATGTGAGAGGAGAATAAGCCATATGTACAAACTGTTGTCTATTAGCCAATGAAATCAATACTTTTTGTAAGCATAAAGGCCTATCACCTTCTTTTGTAATTGAATTTGACTTCTAAATCTTTAATTCTCAAAAGTTTTTCATCTTTAAGTTCCAAGCAAAAAATATGCTCTTTCTACCTTGTATATATCTAATATATTTCATACTTCTAGCTTTGCTGATTATTTTGGTACAATTTGCAACCTTGTTTTGAATTAAATATTTGTATATCTTTTGTATTTTCACAATTTATGCACTAAATCTAAATAAAAAAATAACCCACAAATAAATATTTTTTTAAATTTAACCAAAACTAATATAATTATCTATGACTTTAAAATAACAATTTAAAGTGACTAGCAGGGACAAAGACATTTTGTGAAACGTTAAAATGAAAGCAGAGTTTTGTTTCTATGCTTGTGTTGTATGTCACCACCCACAAATAAAGCAGTAAATGATCTGCTTATCAGCCAATAAGCAATCAGGCCTTAAGGCCCAGGTGCACTTCCTGTAAAATTTAAGATCAAAATTAAAGGAGCATAAAACCCCAAATTTTTCTTTTATGATTCAGATATAACATACATTTTTAACCATTTTTTCCACTTACCTTCTATTATCTAATTTTCTTAGTTTTCTTGTTATCCTTTGTAGAAAAGCAGGAAGGTAAGTTAAAGAGTGTGCAGTTTTGCAACAATGTTATACATTAGCAAGAGCAGTAGATGGCAGCACTATTTCCTGTCATGTAGTGCCCCAGACATGTGCATGCTACCTATATAGATATCTCTTCAACAAAGAATAACAAAAGGAACAAAGCAAATTTGATATTAGAAGTAAATTGGAAACTTTTTTAAATGGTCTTTTCTATCTGAATCATGAAAGAAAAAACCTGGGTTTTATGTCACTTTAATAACCTTTTCTTCATAAAAAATAAAAATATATATTTTAACATGTTTAAATGGTGCTCTTTTATATACATTAAATATAATTTTAGAGTTTTCTGCACATTTTAAGAATTTAAGCTTAAACAATGTCATTTTTTTTTTCTTATAGGTTGGCTTACCATCATGCACGTGGCCATTTTGCTTGTCTGCTCTACTCTTCCTGTTAATAACAACCAACAACCCTGCGATTTACAAGCTACCCTTATCTGCAGTCACATATCCTGAAGCAAACAGAACCTATTTCCTCAATCTAAAAAAGGAAAAAAAGGAAAGAAAGGAAAAAAATATGAATATCTAAAAGCTCATTTGCTATTTGTTGAACATTCTCCTTCACACTATTACTAATGCTTATTCCACAGCACAGACCTTGAACTTTAAGATAAAAATAATGGATTTTTCTGCAGTTTTAAACTATTCATAAAAGGGAACTAAAAACTGGATATCCATTACTATTTGGCTTTTATATACTTGTAACATTCTAAATACTGCCAGTAAAGTTATTCTCCATAATATTATAACAGGTGTAATTACTTATAATTACCATCTAAGAAGCCATCATTATTGTTGTGGTTTAAAAAACAAAGATATGATTAATGGAGAATTAACTGAAGTTTGTTATTCGCAGTATGGAATCTGTTTGCTGGAATGCATGCTAAAGTCATACAAATAAATCCTGTGTTCAGTATACTGTGAATTAGGGCCCGGCTAACAAAGTTTTGCCAGGTCCCATGTGAAAACCTATGCTGACACATTGGCACGGTCTGCCCTCAGGGAATTATCTAAATAAGGCGGGAATCCCCACGAGTCGCGAGTTGCCTCCTATAGAAAGTAATGGAGCTCGTTGTAAGAGGAGACTTCACAGGGGAGAGTGAAGTTAGAAGGTAGCACGAAGCGCACTTTAAAAATGAAATCCTGCAGTCAATACAAGTCAGATTACTCTGTGTTTAGTATATAGTATTTTACAATCACCTCTAATTTTATACACGTTTTTTCTGTTAGGCTATTAGGGTAGTAAGTGTTTTACGTATTTTATCACCATCTTGCCACCTTTTATGAGATCGGCTGGGGGAGTAAAGTTTAGCCATAGGCTAGCTCGGCTATTGGCTAAGAGGTGGAAACATCACATGACTGAGAAACTGAGCTGCACCATGGGCGGCCAGAGTTGCTTAGGTTAGCACTGAAGCCACGAAAGATTAAAGATACCTGTTCAACAGGTTTTTTTTTAAATGTTTAATGAAGGTGACCGTTATTTTAGTGATGGTAAATCCTGGCGGTTTTTAAACGCTAGAATTTACCTTCACTTTAACCAAATTCGGGGGAAAAATATTTGAAAAAGAAAGACATTCAACCAAGTACATTTTGTACTAGATTAATATTTTTGTGCAATAGAGGCAGCTTATAAGAGAGTACATTATAATTTAACTACAACAACTATGCATTAATAATAAATAGTAGACTAAGGTCTTATACCAAGCAACATATTTAAATCGAATGGACTTTAATACAGTTTATTGTAATCTCCATAAATAACCAAAAACGTGTTCCCCTTTTTCAGACATTTTACAGTGATCTGGGAGTAAATGTTAACTTGGTTTGCTGTATGTCAATAAATAATGCATCACCACAACCACTGTCATATTGTGCAACAAAATATTTGTAACTGTATATCTGCATGGGTTGATTTTTGATTACCATTAAATAAGCTACTTATTGTTTGTATGAGTGCATGAAGTTGTACAAATAACTCCTTTATTCCATATACTGCAAATTTTTGTTTGTTTTTCTGTAGACTTGGTAAATCTTTATGGAACAAACTAATAATCAACCTAAATATTTTGATACTAAATTAAAGTGATGGTAAATTTAACAAAGCACAAAGCCAAACATTTTTATTCTTTAAGCCGGCTCCACCTGCCCACTACATTCATTGCTTTTTATGTTTGTTTTTGTTTTTTTCCTGAGGTGACATTTTCACCTCCTATTCAATCAGCTCACTAAAAAAAAAGGTGTTGCAGAACTGCCGTGTGACTAGCGAGCTGATTGGATGGGAGGTGAACACATCACCTCAGGAAATTTACATTGTGCATTATGTATAAAATACTATACAGATTTGGAATTTGGGTTTTTTGCTTGTAAAATTTACCATCACTTTAATAAGACATGTATTTACTAAGGGTTTAACTAAAAAATAATAATACAAAAAAAAAAAAACACGTGCTTTTAAATGTAATGTTTCTATGAACACAATTATGAGAATTTGGAAGGTTTGTCTTTATAAATATATACAACTATTTTTCTTAAAAGTAAATGTCTGAAATAGTTTTCCTTTTTTTAAAGGATATGCTGTAAAATGAAAATAAAATTGTAAATAAATGTATATTTTTGTTCAAAAAATGAATATATATAATATATATATTCCTGTTTAAAAGACAATAAAAATAGCCGAAGGTAAATTTCAATTAAACAATGCACTTGAATGAAGAATAATACAATTTTAATGTAATCTATGTTAATAACCAAAAATTATTTTCTGTGTTCAGTGTGTTTCTTAAATATCCTTTCAATTTTACCACATACTAGAATTAAATAATAATTCGGTTTGCTGTACAATAAATCAATAGTAAATCACCACAACTATTTTCATTTCGTGTAAAGAAATATAAATGTATATCTGTGTATTGGTTCTATGACTAAATATGAAATAAACAACAACAAAAAAATCCTGATTATTTTATTTTTTTCTAGTATTTTATTCTTTTTGCTAGAATTTTTTTTTGCATTAAAACATTTATTCACATTATATTAAAAGGCAGTTACTTTTTATGTAATTTGCTCTACATAAAGCATACATGCACAAATATATAAAAGGGAATATACATATAAGTGGGTACATTTAAAAAAAAAAAAAAGATGGATCCTCTCCCCTTAGACCTATATTAAACTTTTAACGTATTCACACATTTTTGTTGTGGTTATTTGTAAAGTTACTGCCAGATTCTCCTATCTGTAAATAGGCTTTTGCATTATCTCATATACTGTACACATTAATAGAATAAAAACTATTTTGTAAAATGTAATTCTTGTGTAAAACTTTTTATAGAACTTAGTTCAGCAACCACACCTATATTAAAGGTACAGTAAAGTCAAAATTTAACTTTTGTTATTCAGATGGAGCACACAATTTTAAACAACTTTCCAATTTACTTTTATTATCACATTTTCTTTGTTGTCTTGTTTGTTCTCCTTTGTTGAAGAGTAAACATAGATAGGCTCAGGAGCATCAATGAACTGCTGAAGCTTGCTGAATACATTTGGTGAGCCATTGACATGAGTAATATGTGTGTAGACATCAACCATGCTGCTTCTAAGCCTACTCAGGTATGCTCTTCAACAATGAATACCAAAAGAACAAAGTCAATTTGATAATAGAAGTACAATTGTTGTATAAAATTTGCATACTATTTGGATCATGAAAGTTAAATTTTCAGTTTGCTGTGTTTTTAAATGTGAAATATGAAAAAATACAAGGCAAAATGATGTAAGCGCCATCCATATAAGTAATGGACCTAATGGTATAGAAGGTCTGTAAGTCCCAAAAGCTGTATACCCAAATTTAATGGGAATGAGGGCTGCTCCTCTTCAGTAGTACTCTTATAAGACAAGCAGTAGCCAATCTAGAAAACAGAAAACAGGGCGCAGAAGAGACAGGACAGAAAAAGACTCAGACTTCGGCACAAACTTTTATCTCCCAGCTGGAAGCAAATAAATGCAACTGGTACCAGGATATTCCCAACTTGTTCATGTTGGGAATATCCTGGTACCTCGTCTGCTCTCGTTGCCTGAGTTCTTTCTGAGAGAAGGAGGATATCGTACTTTGAGCAGTGTCTGTTTTGGGCCACCTTTTCCTTTCTGAATATCTGTTTTGGGGATTGGTACCAGCTTTCCAGCAGTGTATTCAAGGTTTCACAAGTCAGCAGTATTGGTTTTGGTCCTCTTTCCCTTTCCTAATACTGGCTGGGGGTCATTCTTCCTGTACTGGTTTAGAGAGCTCAAACAAGTCAGCTGGCCGGCATCTTACGGTCAAGCCTGCTTCAAATGCACTGTTTGAGTGCATATCAACCTGTGAGTATGTTTATTTTGTCACTTATCACATCTTTGAAGTCTAAAGATATCACACCATTGGGGCGCCCTGTTTTCAGATTAAATGTAAAATGCATGATTGTTAAAATAGAACTTTAGATAACACTCAACATGGTACTTTGCTGATATTTAATTTCACCATTTAAACTTGTCATCAGCTTCTTCTCTTAATTAATCTAAAATGTTCATTTAACAAAGACACGAGTGTGATTAGACAAAGAGGCTTTTTCAGAAAAGCATTACAGAAAATTGCACTGTTTCATAAGTAAACAAAAGGCTAGCTGTAAATCTCATTTAATCTTGGCACATCCTTTCTGTAGACTTCATTATATGTTTGGATCGTGTTGCCTTAATTCCTTGGGTCTTTTCTTTTATGTGAATCAGGATATCCCCAGGAAAATTATATTTGCAGATGGATGTGATCTGAACTTTGAGAACAAGTCCCAAGTTGTAACGTTCCAAGTGTAGTTTCTTACTATTACTTAAGTTGCAGGATCTTTTTTATTGGTTCTCAAGAACTAAATTGTATTTGCTACAGCGATCAATTAAAAATAGAAACATAGATTTTGAAGGTAGATAAGAACCAGAATACCTATATAAGGTGCCCATATTCCTTCCTGATTTGAAGTCTATTAAGGGCCAGATTACAAACTGAGTACTATTTAATGCTCTTGCTCGAGCGATAACTGTGCTAGAAGTAAGCTTTTTGTGCGCGTTGGTTTGCACCCATATTACAAGTTTAAAGTAAACTGTTTTTGCTTGCGCACTAACCCGACAAGCGTAAAAAGCCAAACTTACAATATCGCTTGCTCGATAATGTATTCCCCCATAGAAGTCAATGGTACAAAAAAAGTGGGATAAAACGTACACCTTACTCACGGGCAAACCCGATCGCATATTCCCAAGTGCACTAACCTGACATAAAAATATGAATATTTCACATTCCAATGTTCTTTACATACAAGAATATATTTTATTTATTTATAAATACATATTTCTTCATATATCTGATGGTATTTTGGTACAATATATATCTATACATATATATTCATGATTATATATAGGTATATATAAATGCAGATATATATAGGAATATTTATTTAATAATACTTAGAAAATTTTCTGCAATGTGCATAACATTGGAATGTGACATATTTACAGTAAAAAAACAGTATATAATGAATATTGAATAAATATGAGTTTCCATGTACTTAACTGCAAAGGGCTTCAATGCACTTATATATGTTTATACATGTATGTATTTATGTGTTTATTTGTGTATATACAGTACCCTCCACTAAAATTGACACCCTTGGTAAATAGGAGCAAAGAAGGCTGTGAAAAATTATGTTTATTGTTTAACCTTTTGAAATACACAAAAATACTCTGCTCTCATGGATATCAAACATTCACAAACACAACACAGGTTTATAAAAAAAAATGTTTGCTAAATATACGTGTGCCATAATGATTGGCACCCCTATGAATTCATATGGGAAAATATATTTGAAGTATATTCCCATTGATATTTTACATTTTTTTGTACACCTGGGTGGCTAGGAACAGGAAATTGTTCAACCATGATTTCCTGTTTAACATAGGGTAAAAATATGAGGCCAAATTCCCTTAGTC